>WUQG02415505.1:0-15767 GCA_011317285.2 Androctonus mauritanicus | reverse complement strand
AGAAGCTGTCGAAAACGTTTGACCAAATTAAATGTTTTTCAGTCAACTGCTATTAGTGCTGTTTATTGAATTTAATAATATTTTTCTTCTGATAATTGATTGCCTTGTCTTGAGTCTTGTGCAAATACTTTCTAAAAATCCTTGACTTATACAATTATTTTCTAAATATTGAATTACATATTTTATTCTAACAGATATATTCTGCATATATATTAAAAAGACTAATATATATTATATTCAAACAAGTTTCTTAGAAGAAACTTGTCTAAATAAATGGACTAAGCAAAAAAACACAATTCAATCTCTTGTTAGACTGTTTAGCAAAAAAAATTATCATGAAGAAAGCTATCTAAATAAAAACTCAATTTTGAATTTAATTCTTCTATAGTTTATTCTAGCAATCCAAACTTACTAAAAATTTCTCAAAATGATTTATATGATAAATCAAGGATATTCCTTTTATAGCATTTGATATTCTTTCATGTTACATTAAACATGAAAAACAGTTCTGCAAAACAATTTTTATGTTTAATGTAACATGAAAAGAATATCAAATACCATAAAAGGAATATCAGTGCAGAGCTAATTTATTTGTATTTAACTTATAATACCAGAAAGAAAGATAATGAATTTTTTTCATGTTGCATTATATTATTACATTTTGAAATTAATGTTTGAGAATAATCAATTTTATTATTATTATTTCGCTTATTAATGCAATAATGAAATAAAAGTTGTGGTTATAAAAAAAAATACTATTCATAAAATTTACGGAATACTTTGAAGAAAAAATTTATAAAATTCTATAAGTAAATATAATTATTTATGCTTAATTACTTAAAACTATTATAAATCTGTTTTTCAATGTCAAATGTTTTAATAATCATACATTAAGTATTTTTTAATTTAAATTTGTTTGATTATAAGACAATACAAAGACAATTAAAATAAGACAATACAAGTATCCCTCAATTTATGAACCTTTGTTTTATGAATTTTCAATTTAATAAAGAGCATAAATCTATACCATGTTTTGTTCTATAAAGAAAAATTCTTGCTTTTACAAAAAACTATTTAATCATTGATCAATTATCTACTTGTAATTTGTTTAAATTAATGTTTTTCTTGTTTATTTTCTTTATTGACTGTATCAGATATATCAAATTTACTTCTACTTTAACTAAAGGTCCAATATAAAATCCAGTGCTTGGCTTGTACCAATAATATGAGTATCTATAATGTATTTACTGTATTTTTCAACAGTTTTACAACTATATAACATTTAACTTTAAAAAACTTTAATACATATATATTAGATGAAATTTATGTGAGGGGATCTATGCCAGACTCATTGATCCCCATTCTGTACAGTTCAGTAGACTGCCACAAGTTGCAATCTGTGAGGAGGACTTGGAGTTACAAAGCTGTTTACTGATTAGTGAATAATTGAAAACTGGCTTTAGAAAACTAATCATGGACATAATAGACAGTTTAGAATTTATAAATGTTATTAGAAAATAATCTCCTTTACCAATAAGGTATAGCATCCTCCAATAGAAGTACAAAATATTGTTATTATTCAAATATATATATATATATATTTGAACAATGACAGTTTTCTAGAGCCACTTTTCAATCATTCACTAATCACTAAATAGCTTGGTAACTCCAAGTACTCCTCACAGATTGCCAACTTGTGGCAATCTACTGAACTGTACAGAATGGGGATCAATGAGTTTGGCATAGATCCCTTCACATAAATTTTTCAACTGATGGGATTCTAATTCAATCCTAGGTTTTCTAATTGGAAAGCCAGCATTTCCACTTGACAATTTGGTCAAATTAGTTTAACTAATATATTGTTCATAGACAATGTTATATAAAATATTGCTTCTATAAAATATGGTTCTTACTTTATATAACTATTATAACTTTCCATTCATTTTCTCTTTATTATGAAGGAAAAAATAAGAAAATAGAGCTTTATTCCATAATTAATTAATTTAGTTTTTGCTGGCAACATAAAAGTGAAGTAATGTTAAATAGAGATCTATTTTATCTAGTAAATAATAATTAAAAATAAGACTATTAAAAGATATCAATAAACAAACATTTTCATATTTAATATATTTTAAATTTATAAAATATTGTTTTAAAACATTTCTCCGCTTATAATGATTTGAATTTATTGTCATAGGAAAATAAACTTCCTATTTTTAACTGCAAGATGATTTGAATTTATTTTATTTTTCCTATTATGTATAATTTAAATTCAAAACCTTTTCTTTCAATTTCATTAAAATAAAAATTTCTCTTCTAGTGGAAGAAAGATGACTGGGAGAAAAAATATGTAACACCACAAAAAGGAATTCATTATCAATGGCCAAAACATCCAAAACCCTTACATGATGAGCATTGGAGAACTTTTCATCCTCATCATAATGAAAAAGTAAGATCAGATATATTAATTATTAATATAAACTTTAAAAATAAATCATTAAAATAAAGCAACTCAGTATTTTTAATATTCAAAGAAAATGCTATATTAACTATGTTATTGACTTAATTAATCAAGCGTTATTGAACTAGAATTTGTTTTCAAGGAGAGTGAATAGATAGTTGCTATCCTTGCTAAATAAATGTATTGGAAAGTTTCTTATGTTAAATTGACAACATAGAAAATTCAATTTGTGATCAGTAATAATGTACAAGTGAGTTTAGTCAAATGAAAATTATAAACCAAACCACAAAGATAACAATAATAGGACTAATAGTTACTTAAGAAATGTCTTATCTTATTTGTATTTCATTGTATCTCAACGTAAATATTATACTTTAGTTTATTTTAACCTTGGATTTCACTTTCTATAAGATAATTAAAAGTAGAGTTTAATGTTATTTATAATTGATTTTATTATTTGCATATTATCATCAAATTGTACATTCAATGACATCAAAAAAATATTTTAAAATTTTTATATTTTTGTAAGAAACATTATACTTATCAAGTTAACTCTTAAAAACAATTGAGAAATTTTCTAAAACATTTAAATATTTTGAACTATTTAATGAAATTAAATTTATGAAATGAAAAAATACATGACAATCTTAGTTTTTTAAAATAAATAATTCATCTTAAATTATATTTCAATTAAAACTATAAATATATTTTTCTTTTTATCTCAGCACACAAAAGAATCTTCTAAACAATCTCATCATATTAAAAGCTATCACGAAGACAAATTTCAGAGCCATCTTAAACCAAAAAAGGATCACATTCAGAAACATTATGATAGATGGGAAAGAGAAGACTTGCATCTGCAAGATTTAAATCTTGAAAGTCAAATTAAAAAGCATCAACAAAATCATAAGGGATCACATTCTAAAAATAATGGTGGACATCATGAAGTTGAAAGAATAATCAATCATCGTCCTGGTAAACTATTTATAAATACTAGTTTTAATAATCATTCAAACATATAAACTGATAAAATAGCCATTAACAATGAATTTTTTTTATTAAGTATGTTATTCTTAATAAATTAATAATTTTAAAGTATTTTACTACTACTACTTCATAAAAATCAGTCAAAAAAGATAACAAAATATTCATAAAATAATTCATCCTCAATGAAAAAAATTCCTTTATATTTATTCAAATTTTAAACAATTATGCTAGTATTCCATTATAGGTATAGCATTAAAAAAAATGCATAAAGAGTGTATAATCATGTACACTCTTTATGCATGCTCTATTGTATTAGTTGCCATACAAATATTTTATATTGGATATTAATATATCATCTTATACCATATTTTAAAAGGATAAATAAAATTAAAATATAAGGCCTAAATAACTAATTATTATAATGACAAACAATTGTTATCAATAAAAATAATAAATGCCACCTTAAATGTAGAAAATGAAATAGCACTATAGTAAATACAATACAGGGGTTCCCAACTTATGACTAGGTTACATTCAGAAATTTCAGCTGAAATTCAAATTTATCATAGCTCAAACATGATTTTCCATAGGCACAAGAACTCAGATTATTCAATATTATATATAATAAAGGAATAAGCATGTAAACCTCACGTTTTTGCACATGTACAATCTCCCAGGACCTGAAATGCTGCCATTACTATTTTCTCTCATTTCAAATCTTTAATTGTGTCTTTTAGAAAACTAAATCCCAATCTCATCATAAATTTTGTTTTAAATTATCATAGTTTACTTCTTATTTATGTTTGTATACTTATTTTTGTTATTTGACTTCAATTTCTGGCTTTTTCAATCGAAAAATGTTGGCTGTTCTGCAGCGTGAGGATTCAGTTTGCATTCAGCGAGCCAAGGCTATATAAATGTTGCATTTAAACAATATTTAATTTATTTCAGAAATTATAATTATTTTTATTTTAAAATAATAATTATAATTTTTATGTATATAACTGAATCGGTAAATCGATAGTTTGTTAGTTGTCTTCACAAAGAAAATTTCAAAGTTTGTTCTGGGGGAAAAAACAAGCAAAAAACATTGTATACAAGATGTGCTAAATAAATGAAAAAATCTCAAATTTAACAGATAAGAAAAAATGTTTCTTTTTTTTGTATATTTGGGCACATAGTGGTCAGGAGCTAACTAGTATTTTTTATAATGATGAGTATATTCTATTTATTCTTTAAAATGAAAAAATGTGCATCTCATGCCTACCACCATTTTATGTAAGTAAATATAAAGAAAATACTATATAAAAAAAAAGATGAAATATTTATTTTCATGTTTCCAAGTTTCTAGTCTCAAACATAGTAAAGTAGTCATTTACTACTTTAGAGACCAGGTTCATTTTCAGAACCTACATATCCAGTTTTCACAAGAGGTTCATTTTCAGAACCTACATATCCAGTTTTCACAAGAGGTTCAGAATTGGCCAGGCCTGTTGAACCCTTTATTTCAATTTTGATTAATGATTATTTTTATTAAATATAATATGATGCCATCACCCATTGGATTAAGAAATAATTATTTAAATTTGGGCTAAGATGGTAACATCTATTAATTAATAATTGAACTTTAATTTTTACTAAATTCTTGAAATAAAAAATTTGCCTTGACTGGGAACTGAAGTGGGAACTTAACAGATTTCAAATGTCAGATATTCTCAATATTGTTATATAGGCTTCATATAATTAAAATAGTATTAATTATTTTTATTGATAATGTTTTGTTAATTATTGAAGTCCAGTTATTTATTAATAAATAATTACATTTAAATAAAATTATTAATTATTAATAATGGCTATTTGTAATTTTTATGTTGGTCATATAAATATTGTAAAATTATTTATCTTTTTAAATATAGTATTAATTGTAATATTAATATTTAATATAAATATACATAAATACACTTTCTACATAAATATCTATTTGTGCAGAAAGTTATGCATTTTTATGCTTTTTAGATATTTAAAATTTAAACAGAACAGACTAGAAGTTTTTCTACTGAACACAGATTACATTTGTTTGAATTTTCATTAAATTAAAATTATTTAAAAAACTAAAACGAACTTAAAAATATATTAGAAATATATTTTAAATAATTAAATAATAATATAAATTTCAGTTAAATCGCTACTTTCATTTTATTTTTTATTTAAAACCTTTAAAATAAAACAATACATAATACTGAATATTAATATACAAGGTAAGATCAAAAAGTTCAAGACTTCATTTTTTAAAAATATTAAAAATTTGAAATTTGAACAGAAAGTATATATAATTTCATTATTAAAAAAGGAATTATTAAAAAGATTAAAGGAAGGAATTGCAAATTTATCTCTGAAAGGGCAATCTATTAATAAAACTGTATATTTGAATATTTTGCATCATTTAAGAGATGTAATGAGGAGGAAAAGATCATAATTTCAAATAAACAGCTAAAAATTGCTACATGATAATGCTCTCACATATTGCACTCAAATAATTATCCAGTATCTAGACAAAACATTCTGTGACTGTTTTACAACATCTATCACATTCTCCTGACCTCATCCCTTGTGATATTTACTTGTTTCTTAGAATAAAAAAAATGTACCTAATAAAATTAAAGGGCAAAGATTTCAGGATGAAATAGAGGTTAAGGCTATTGCAACAGATGCAATAAAGACAATTTCAAAGAATGGCTTTCCCAAAGCATTTGCTGAACTTTCTGATTGCTGGAAAATGTGTGTGAATAGTCAAGGCCAGTACTTTGAAAAATTTGATAGCTATATGTATGTACATATTTTAGATTTTTTTTTTAAATAAAGACTTAGAACTTTTTCATCTTACCGTATATAAAAAAAATCCTTGACTTATAAAGAGATTTGTTCCATCATAAGCTGATGATGTCAAAGTTAGAATTATCTTATATTTATTGGTTACCCATTACTATTATTCATCAAAGCACAATATAATATTAAATTAAACTTTCAAAACTAAAGGAATCAGAAATAATGAATGCTATCTTCATTTCAATCATTGCACATGGATTCACATGTATATGAATTCCATTAATCAATTAATAGTCAACTATTCTCTGACTTAAGCAAATAATTGAAATAAATAAATAATCGTTTTTTATTATTTATTTTTTCGATTTTTTGCAAAATCAAGTTACATAAAAATTTTTTTGATTTTTTGCTCTCAGGGCTAGGTGGATTACAGTGATTGCACCTATACAATGTTATGGAGCCATATTGTTCCTAGACTGAAAGGGAGACAATGCTACATGGAATAATATTGTATCAATAATATAATACTTAAGATCAACAAATAATAAACAAAAATATAAATAAATCATGCAATATGAAGTTTTAATAATGTAAAGTATCATGTTCACACTGGTACAAAATACAATAGATCTGAAAAAAATAATAATAAAACTTATAAAAAACGTAAAAAATATTTTACATAAAGTTGAATTTACATGTCAGATAAGACTGTGTATCAATTAATTAATTAATTAATTAATTAATGGTCAAAAGTTGAAGATTACCTGTAAGTTTCTAATTTATGAGGATATGAATTTCATGATTTCAATAACAAGCATATGCATAAATATTTTATTTTAATCTGGATATTTAAAACAATTTAATTTATCAAAGACTAATAAACAGTTTATTTTTTTTGCAAAATTATTATTTGCAGTTTTAAATTTTTACATCTATATTCTTCAATGTGTTTTTATGTAATCATTCTATTTATCAATACATATATTTATATATTGAATTTTAAGCATTACTGTGCAATTTTCAACTTGTACAAAAATTTTTAGAACAAATTAACCATATAAATAAGTGATCTACTGTATTTATCAAGTAAAAAAAATTATATTAGAGCCAAATAAAAATTCAAAGAAATATGAATTCCAGTATATTTTGATTGTGAAGTGCATTTTTCAAATTAATATTAATTACAATTAAATTTGCTTAATTAATAAATTTTAAAAATTGTTTTATTCAAGAACTTTAATAGAGAGACCACTTGACTTATAAATTGAGCACTTGAAATTGAATGGAGAATTCAATTTTGAATGCTACAGTCATAAGTCAGAAATACTAAAATTTATGGATTTCTCACTACTAATATTTACTAGGATAGTATGCATTATTTTATAAACATAAAGGACACAAAAAAAAATATAGTTATTCCTGAAATTTTATTTGGCTAGTTCAGTAATAACTATATATTTTTTTTGTGTCCTTTAGTTTAGGAATATTTGGATGAAATAATCCTCTACTTAGACTGAATTATAATTTGTAAAAATAATATTTTCCACATATCAGATCATTGGGTTAGACTTGAACCCATAGAATTGCACTGAACAATCACAGAATCTACTGATTACATCATCATCATAAGTATGAGTGGTCATAAGTCAAAGATTGCCTGTATATTCAAATAAATATCATATTGTTTTTAAAATTTAGAAGAATTTTGGAATTGAGAAATTTTCAAAAGAAATAATTTATTAGATCATTAACACAATTAACTGCATATAAATAACAATTAATGGTTCAATATTTGTGTATTCTTATATTAATTAAATTTGCATTATGTATATATTAATGAAAAATTATTTTCCAGAACATTTTGATTCAAAATCATGGATGAAACATGAACATAATATAAATACTAAAGCATTTAGTCATGCTCATGTTGATCACCATCATTCTCATCATAAGAATCATAAAAGCAATTCTCACCACAAAAATCACAAACAAGGAGATAAGTCTATGAAGAACAAACGAAAGAAAGCTCATGAAAAGAAATTCAACAAAAAGCATTCCAAAAAGCATTTTGTGTGGTAATAATCAATTATTTTCAATGTTTTGCAATGTTTTGTAATAACTAGTACTATACTTGGAATTTATCAATATATATTTCTTGTTTAATATAACAAATTAAGAACAGACATTAGTTCTTTATTATTTGATATAAAAATGTTCTTAATGTCACTTTCTTAATAAAATTATTTAATATCTGAAAAGCTACAGAATGTGATAAAATTATTTTTGGAAATTATTATATTGCATTAGAATTAAATTATTGTGAATATGTATAATGAAAATTTAGAACAATATTTAACAGAAATAATTCAATATATAGACTAATTAACTTATAATTAAATGAAAATTATTGGTAAAAGTTCATTTTTGTAATATTTGATTTTAAGAAATAAAATAAAATTTTTAAATATCTTGTATTTTTTGTGTACACAAATATATAAACTAAGATTAAATATATTTAATCAGTATAAAAACATAAATTATTATTGTAATGATTCTAAATGGATTGAAAGAAACAAAAATATCAATAATCCATTAGAAATATTTTTGATTATATTATTAAATAAATTTTAAATGTTTTTCATATGATTTGAAAATGCATTGAATAACATTTAATAACATACTATATTATAAAATAAACAAACATATGAAATTATTATTATCTGATCATGTTTTTCAACAGAGTAGTTCCATTTTAATTTAATATTAATTTGTAGTCATTAAAATTTAAGAGAATTTGATAAAATTTAAGATTCTCATAATCAGATCAGATTATAATTTTATAAAGTTATAATGGTTTACAGATTCTGAAACTTATTTAAATTATTATAAAATGGATAACAAAATTTTCAGGTAAATGCATATTAAAATTGATTTCCAAATGCATGAGTTATAGCTTTCTAACAAAAAAAATATACTTGTGAATACCCTTATATTTAAATTAGTACTAATTTTAATATCTTTATTTAATTCTATTAATATTAATATATTGAAAAATCAATTAAAAGTTACTGATTTAAAAAATTTTATTTAATAACTATAATAATAATTTCATTGAAAATAGATATATATTTATGATAAAATCATGCAATTAAATGCAAAGATTCCAGATTTATTCTTTTTTTTAAATTTCTATTCACATTTAATTTTATTCTTTGTCAAAATTAAACTTATTCATATAATTTTAAAAATTTCATTAATATAATAAAATCAAAATATTGCATTTTTATTATTTTTTAAATATAAGTAATAAATTTTATAAAAATATTTTCACATACAGAATAAAATTATAATAAATAAGATGTTTTGGATAAAAATTTAACAAGTTAAATTTATAAAACACTTACATGAACTAATCTTTTAACATCAATAGTCTTCTCTACCATATTACGTAAATATCTGTTTATTGCCATATAATCATTCATCCTGAGTATATCACTTTCAAACATTTTCAGAAGAGCCAAAGAAAAACGGAATAAAACCTGTAAGAATATTTTCATTTTAATAATTTTATAAAAAAAAAGTTCAATATTTTGTATCATGAAAGTACACTGAATAACATTTAATCAACTAACCTTGCTACTTTCATATAAGAAGACATCCCAAATTCTTAAATACATTTCTACAGGAATATTATCCACAAATACTGTGAGAAACCAATTGAAAGTAAAAAGTGACAAATCAATATTATATTGTTCCAAATGATTATGTAGTCGAGGTAGTTTTTCTGAAACCAAATCTTTCAAGACTCTCTATAAATATTTTAATATTGAAATAAGTTCAATTTAATTTATGGGTAATTTAAAACATTTAATTCTATAATAATATAAGAAAATGTTTATTCTATAATTTTATAAGAAAATTATAGAATAAACATTGTACATTATCTATATATATTTATATTTTAATAAAAATATATATAGATTCATTCTTTAATATTTGTTAAATAAATAAAGTAAAATAATACTGAACAGCTCAGTAAATAATTTAATAATAATAATGTTTGAAGAATGAATTAAATCCCCAGATAAACATTTTGAAGTATCATACACCATATTATTATTATTATTATTATTGGTAACAAACAATTTTCTAATTCACAAAATAAATTTTTTACTTGATTAAATGATAAGATGCTTTTGTTTGAAATAAGTTCAATTTAATTTATGAGTAATTTATATTACTCATAAATTAAATTGAACTTATAATATGTTCATTTTTTATTTCTAAATGCAATTATTGGAATCATTAGTATTTATAAATGTTTATGTTATGATTTTATATATTTCCATATATTAGATCATAATTATTATTGTATATTAATTAATCTATAGATTTCTACTAAAATATACAGTTATTATTTATTATAAACAGTTACAAATTTTATTAATGAAATGTTATATACATGATACCATAAGTTTAGCATAATTATATTAGTATATTATAAATGACAATAAATTATGCATTTATGTATTAGAATATGCTCTTTTTTTCTTTCTTTCAGAATATTTGTTAATTTTTTTTTAAATCATAAAATATATAACTAAACAATTTTATATGAGTAAGATTCATGCATATTTATACAATTTCAATTTCATATTATTTTATCTTGTACCTATATATAGTAAAGCAAATTTGATGAAGGTAATTCACCTGAAGTATACATTTTTAGATAATAATTAATTGTGGTAGTAAATCATCACTTTTTGAAAGATTCATTTTCAGAAAATCTGAGTTTTACAAAATTTTTGTTTTTGTTAGCAAATTAATAAATTTTGTGATATTTTCTCTCAATCTTTTTATATAACATGGCAAATTATAAGCTTATATTTCTTTTTACTCTTGTGATGCATTATCAGAAATTGTTATATGTACATATTTTTTTAGTAAAACTAACCCTAAAACTAATAAAAAAAAATATAAAATTGCAATATGATTAGTTTGTTTTGAAATTTTACACTATCAAATCTGTAAGAAGAATATGATCAAGTCAGTCAGAATTCTTCAGCAGAGCATTATCAGTGCAATGAAAATAGGATTTGATGGATTGGGTATTGAATTTCTCTGAAATGAAACAAGGAATCTAATATTCGATCCTCAATTTTTTAGGAAGTTTATATTGTTGAATGAGTAGAACCATTCAACAATGTAAAAAAATTTGGAAATCTAAATTGTTTACTTGAATAAGCCTAGAACTAGCACAAACTCCCCTAGTGATTAATTTTTGTATTAACTGCCAAATTAATACTTATTAATTTGGCAGTTAATATAAAAATTAATCAATAGGAGAATTTGTGCTAGTTATGGGCTTATTCAGATTGTGTAATCCCCTATGTAAATGATGAATTATGATTATTTACTTGAAACTCATAAGCTCAAAATAATTATCTTACACAATACTGTAATATATAACAAACATAATTATATTAGAATGTTTGTGTAATTAATATTTAAGAGATGTTAGAACCTTGTTTGCATTTATATAAATCATTCTATATATTTTTTTGATTCTATCTTAATTATAAAATATAAAAATAATGATATTAATGAAATTATAAATTGAGACAAGTTTCAGTTTACATAATATATTATAGGCAATCTTCAACTTATATTGGTTTGAACCACAAGGTCATAAGTCAGGGTAATCAGAAGTTGGAAAATTTTCTAAATTTATGGATTTCTCATTTCTAACACATTATCATAATAAACTAATAAACATAAAACTATAAGAATCAGATACAAAAAGAATAATTTTGGTGCATCAACTCATTATGCATGAATTCCTTATGCATATCAATTTCACTGACCAATCACAGAATTTAGCAATAACATCATTATTATAAGAATAAAATCATAAGTTGATAGCATTGTAAGTCAAGGACTATCTGTATTATATTATTATTTAGTATAGATAATTCTCAATTTACAAGTTTTTTTCAAATATGAACTATCAAAAAAATTCAAAAAGATGAATACTATTTGAAATAAATAAATTCTAAACATTTATAAAAAGGGATTTAAACCCATATACATAGCTATGCAATACAGTAAAACTGGTTTATAGCAGAAATTCAAAATGGTAGCTGAGAATCAAAATTGATGCATCCTTTGATTTTATCGGCATATGTAAATAAATTTTATTCCAAGATTATACCTAAGAAATTAGTTCATCTGCATTAAAGCTCATTTGCTTATCTGTCAATAATAATGAAGAATAAAAATTCTTTAACATTAATATGACAAATAATTTATAATAATAATTTGCTTGATTTTAACCAGTATGCTGCCACTTTCAACTATAATTCAACACGATCTAGGTGGCTTACTCTACCACTTCAAACTATAGTTTTGTCATGTTGAATGTTTTTTTTTTCCACAATCTTTTTTCATTGTTTATAATTTACTGAAATCTGATTGCTGTCTCTTGTTCATAAAAATATATATTTTTTAATTTTAACAAAAAAAATTTTTCCCGATACATTTAATTTTTTTTATATTTATTATTTAATCAATACAGTCTGTGAAAATAAACTTTTTAATAAATATACACATAAAAATATATTATTTTTCAATGTGTATAAATATTCACTATGAAATAGAAACTATTAAGAGAAAGAAATTAAAATTTCTTTGATAAACAAACTTTTCTTTTTTTTTACAGAGAACATATTTCTATTAGCATTGGTATAAATAAATAAACTAAGAAAAATTAATTTATATCTGATAAAAATATTTATATTGAGTAATATTATTAATAAAAACAATAATATTTCATAAAAAACTAAAATAAATATAAGCATTTAAATTTATTCAAATTTCTGTTAGGCTTAACATATTTGTCTGGCATTCTCATATCAGTCAAGTGAGTAAGGCATGGCATTCAGCAGTTAAATGCTATATTTTCATTCATTTAGATAAATAAATCATTTTTTAATCCTATATTCAATTTTTTTATGGTCAAATTGCATTGCTAAGAACAGAACTCTTGATTTTAACATTATGTCTACAGGAAATTGATTCTTGGTTTATGTGTTATTACTTAACAACTCACTCCAAGAATGAGTTAGCTCTTAAGGTGGGAACTACCTATATTATTATAAAATAGAGTTATTTTAGAATTTTAATCTAGTGAGAAACTTTAGCTGTTTGTTGTTGTAGTATAGCAGAATACAATAAAATAGCATCTCATTATTTATACACAAGATAATTTATTAAGAAAAATGTTCTTCTTAGAAATGTCTAGTTTAGAGTTTTATTTTAGTTTTATGGATGAACCAAAATTATTCAATTTATTTATTTATCATTTTATTTTTCTTTTAACATAAAATTTTTCTAATTTTCCATTACATTAAAAAATTTCTACAGTTAGTGATACAATCAATTAAAATTTAGCTGTGAAAATAAATGAATAATAATAATAATAATAATCTTAAAACAAACTAAACTATAATTTATTCAATAAATCAATTTAATAAAAGTAACTTAATTAGAATTATTAAACTAAAAATTTAAAAAGTAAATGCCTGTATAATTCAATATTTGGATTATAAAACTTATTAAGTTTTATAATAGAACTTGATTTGAAAAAAAAAATTATTAATAAATTTTTATCCATATATGTACCTGATCAACTTGAGAAGCTATTAGTGTTTTGCTATAATATTCTGGAGGCATAATATATTCTAGAATAGCAACTAAACACCAAAATGCATCCTCTTCTTTCATAAATAATAAAGCTATGGCTGCTAAACGATTGATACCCTGCATGAAATCAAAATTTTATAAAAATAATTTTTGATTTAATAAACTGAATATGTTATATAATAAATTATTTAAATATTAATTTAAATGTAAAATGCAAGATGATTATTTTAAAAATACAAATATGCAGTTTTGATTTATTTAGAAATAGAACAACAATTACAAAAACTCCCTGACTTCATAAGATTTATGATGATAGTATTGTTGTTTAATTTTATATAATACAAATTAATAAATTAGTAAATAATTATTATTGTAAAACCAAAATATTATATGCATTCTATTTACAAGGCAGGAGATATAACTATTATAATATTATATAATACACATTATATTATATAATAATATGATAGTTATTACAATAAAATCCTAAATTTGCTATTACAGTTACACTAGTGATATCATCATCAATACTGTTGATAATTTTCCTTATAGCAATATTGTAACCATTGTTGAAATACCATGATATAAAATTGCAGTACTGCACAGTAAGCAAACCCAATATATGTTATTTACAAATATGTTTTGTGGCAAATATTTTATTTATAGCTTAATTTAAATCACGAACTTCTATGTTTATCTAAATAAATTCAAACTACATAAGTTATTTAATCTAACTTATATTAAAATATATTTGCTTGTATACATATATGTGTCCATTTGTAATTTAAGAATAAAAAGTTTTACAATTTTCAAATTTTGTTCATGATTTTAGGCAATTTTATTTCCTCTGCTTCTCCCCTTTCCTTAGGAATTTTAAAATTTTTTCAATCTTTTTACTTAAGCAATAGTTTACTTCTGCAATATATGTAGGTCTCATTTCCTCATAACTTTTCAATTAAAATAAGATGCATATAAACAAATGGTTAGCAATTCTTTTGGCTGCAAATTGTTTATTTGCATCAAAAATGCATTTTTTTTCAATGCATGGTTCAACTAATCAACTAATACACAATACTGGTAGTCCTCAACCTATGATGGGGTTATACTTTGATAACCCTATCGTAGGTTGAAAAAATCATAAGTCAAAAATGATTCATAATGGTAATAGTTTTAGTCATAATAATAGACAATAGAATACCAAATCCTTTCTAATCCTTTAAGATGACCTAACTGATCCAGATTTCATCCAGGTCCTCAAAGTTATAAAATAATCCAGAATTGAACCCAGACCCAAAAGTGAAAAATTATCTGGAAATGAATCCAGATCCTCAAGGTGGTGATTGATTTACTATATTTTTATTAAAACAAAAAGTATTTCTAGCCAATATGCTATGAAAATAGTCAAATTCTGAATATCATAAGGGCATCATAAGATCGGAATATCATAAACCAAGAATTCTCTGTAATTTAGCTAACAGATAACTATGTATTAGAATTCTTAAATCATTGGAAGTTAATCTTTATCACGTAGGAAATACGCAGACAAAAAATAAGTTCTGTATTTGTATTTCCTCTTTTGTGCATGTATTAAGATAAATCATTTTTGTTTGATTTTTTTCTGATAATTATCACTAAACTAACAAATCATCTTATAATAAAGAAATTTGATAATTATTAATATGTTTAAAAAATATTTTCTATAATTTAATATTATATACGAGGCTGAGTCAAATGAAAACTGGAAAACCGTTGTAGAAAATCGAAAACCGCTCCCATTGCAACCAGACCTGGT
>WUQG02415494.1:0-15770 GCA_011317285.2 Androctonus mauritanicus | reverse complement strand
GGCGTTTGACGCGACTCACCGCCAACGTCAGTGGAAGGCAATTCACACTTACTTTGAACATCAGGTCGACTTTTTTGTAGTCAAGATGACTGCATCCTGGTGACTGAAGTAGTTCCACCACGGACAGAAAATAAGCGGGATCGGTGTTG
The DNA here is from genome assembly GCA_011317285.2 of Androctonus mauritanicus. Lineage (NCBI taxonomy): Eukaryota > Metazoa > Arthropoda > Arachnida > Scorpiones > Buthidae > Androctonus > Androctonus mauritanicus. The sequence continues at coordinate 15,621 of WUQG02415494.1, read as the reverse complement.
GTCAATTGACGAACCACTTGCTGTACATTCCGACGAAACATTTCTTGATAGGACAGCAGATAGGGTCCCAGCAATTTCTCCTACATAAAACCAAATAAGCTTTAACTCTTTCTTTCCCACGGTTATTGGTTCTTATTTCCGTAATCCAGAAATTGTTTTTATTATTATTAATATGAAAAATATTCTATAGTATATATTCCTGGAAAGATTATCTGTGGAATATTAAAATATTGCTACCGGGTGAAATATGATCAACACGTAAACATTATGATACATTGTTATTGAGACGAAAAATCTTTGTAGTTATGAAAGTTTTCTGATTTACTAAATGTATTACTTGTATGTCTGGTATCTGGTTGATTTTTCAAATCAGATACCGGACATACAAAAATGATTGGGTATTCACTCAATCATTTATTTCTGTAATTTGGATCGACCGTCCGAAAGTCGATTATTTTATACGTAGAGGAATATCATATAATATAATTGAATATCTATTAAAATAATAGCACAGTTTTATTAGTTGGTTCATATTTAAAACTTATTTGTTCAAAAATAATTTTCTGGTAAAATTTTAGTATAACGCGCCAAAAAGTTTTCTAAATACTATCGGAAATAATTGAGACCTAGCGTGTTAGGTTAATCACGTATTTAGTAGTTCGAACAATCAAGAATGATTAAACATGTTTCATACAAAATTCTAATTATGCTTACACTTAAATGTAAGTGAGGTTCTTACTACTGTATTTTAAAATATGATGATTTGTAAATAATAATTATGTTATAAAATGGTTTGTAAATAACAACCAAACCGTCCACACGATAGCTAAAGTCAACATCCGATTTTTAACTCCCGTAATAACAAATTAAAACTATTTCTGTGCTATCTTCGAATAAATAATCGGAAACGAATTCATTAAGGACAGGAATAATACTTAAACCCAACAACCGGTGTACAAAAAAGATAATGTAACTTTTTATGTGCGGCAGTGGTTCGATTATATAATTGACATTCGGCTAATCGATCTTCTACTGTAACTATAACTAGTAAAGCGGTTTTAAATTCTTCCCAATAGCGTCTGGCATGCATTACTTTCGACAAAAATGATATCAAATTGATGTCGTGATCTAGCATTTCCATGGAACCCAGCTTGCTTATTGAAGCTAATTTGACGCCATTTTTGATGAAAGCAACGCGCCCCAAACGCTATTGGTAAGAATTTAATGAGTGCTTCAATTCTAATTTTTAAAATAATTTTATCATTCCGTAACTAAATAAGATTAGTTACTCGTAAAGTTCCTTTATAATGAACCTCTTATACATCGGTATAATCAGGAAGAAGATTCGAATAATGACAAAAAGTCCTATTTCTAATACAAAATACAAAATTAACTTTCTGTTATACAAAAAGTTAATTTTTATTTAGAAATGTTTCTGATCGAATGAAATTCATGAATGTTAATAGGACTGATTAAAAAAACAATCCTATCGAAAATTGTTGATAAAGGATCAATATTTGTAACCTAACATGCGCAGATATACTATCCCACTCAAATATGCGATACGAATGAAATTCATACACTTTATTCAGATTTATCAAAAACCTGGCTGTTTAAAATCATCGATATAAGGTTAGCAGTTTTATTGGTATCATAAGAAAAAACTATTTATAGACAGTATGCAATATTCGTGTGAAAATGATTTGTCACATATGTTTATCAGTATCTCTTGGGGGAATTGTGTCGATCCACGATGATTAAAATCGATTAATTACTACGATTACGGTAACAGTAGTCATCCAATTTTGACGATTTTAAATTTTCAAAAAATAACGTAAAATGGAATGATGGAAAGATTCGCTGATTGAGCGGTGCACGCCAAATCGATCGTTACCAATTTGTTACGTTGAATTAATCGTCTCGATGTCTTAGTCAAACAAATAATAAATTTTTATTATGGTTTTCTTACGCTTTCTTTTATCCATTCGAGTGATATATTTCAGAAACAGGACGACCATAGATTTAAAATTGCCACCGACTCGAAACCAAAATTAATTAGTTATTTTGAAAGTTTTCGATAATCTAGTATCGTTATGAATCGATTATATATATGTGTTCTTTGTGTTTCCAAAAATCTTTAAAATATGGCTTTTGGCATCCCCTTTTGGCCATAACCGATTTAATCGTAATAATAGCGATTAATTAAGTATTGTATTAACTTGACATTAAATGAAGGCGGATTGATTAGATTTTCGATTGTCACTTTTGAAGCTGGGATGCGATATCTGAGAATATCGTATGACTAACCCATTCCCACCATCTGTATACACCAGACCCGCGTCGGGTAAATCGATATAATTTACGCAGATTTTCGCAGCCATAGACAAGTTTGTACACTGAAAAGTTAGCGTAAAGGAAAGAAACGAAGAGAACGATGGAGAAAATTGACTGGGCAACAGGAGAAACTAGTTATTAGAGAAGTACCTACAAAACGAAAATCTCTAGGGAAGTTTGAAGGAGAGCGCAGGTGATGATACCGAGCTACTTTATGGCTAGACTGCGTTTCACCTGGTTTATTGTTTACAGAAATAGAATATTCTCTCTGTCTTCGATAAAAATAGGTAAGGAGAAGAGGCCGAAAGGTTGGAGATATCGAAGCAGAAATAAAATGCTGGTGATGGAGTAGCGAAAACTTTCGAGTTGGTTGAATATTCTGTCTGAAAGACCATACGATCGACACAGCCGATGTTAATCTTATTAATATATATATATATTCCGAATGGAAACTATACATATTTTCGATGTGGAATAACCAAAAAGTACAAGTGGATGATAATACGAATGCTGGGTATGATGATTTAATTCATTCCCGTTTATCGTAGGAAAAAATTAATTAGAGATTATCCAAAAAGATAGCGCTTTGTGGGTTTCTGAACAGAGGTTCGAAGATAATAGACGGAATGCTATACCTCCATGCATATTCTATGGAAAATATTTAATAGACTAATGGCTGTATATTTTTGAGACGAATTAAAAAAAATTTGCCTCAAAAATATACAGCCATTAGTCTATCAAATATTTTGTAGATTTGATCAAATTTATTCCGTCAATCTAAATCTAATTAGATTGACGGAATTAATCATTAATTAGATTTTATTTCACAGACAGAAATTAATTATTAGGAAATAAAGTTTCTTTGTTTCTTTTTGGAATTGATAAAACGAAATGCGTTCTTTATAATATTGCAGCTACAAAAAAATCCAACTATTTAAAAAGGATTTTTCTATAGCTAGTATATATAAATGCGATGGACTATCGACTTATCTTTCGGCCACATTTTAAGATTGAAGTCATTTTTATCCGCTATAATTAATTGTAGTCGGTTGCATCCAGTTCATAATTCAACTTCATTTCTAATTCTTAACTGTATCGAAGGGCAGATTGGCCATCAATCGGGCTTTGACCTAATTTACATTGCGACAATTTTTGGCAACAAATTTCTTTTATTAGGTTTCGGATTTGATAACTGTTCCCATGTAAAATTTAATTCATGAAAGCCTGATCAATTTAGACTTCTTTTTAATCTTACATACACTATGTTATTTACCCAGAAAGAAAGTTTTTATCGAAACATTTGAATACAATACAGTGTTTGTTTTGTTTTCTATATTCAGTACATATTTTCTTACCGAATTTTCTATTTGTTTTAAACGGGATTTTACGCTAATTTAATGTATGTTGTCCTATTAAGATCGAATTAATTTATTTTTATAAGTTACCGTATGAAAATGTTGTTTAAGTAGGTTTTTCATCACTTAGAGTTGTTAGTCCACACCATTGATGTTTTACCTAACTATCGGATTGGAACCAACTGTCTAGGAAATTCCAATTATGGTCAATAGCCTAGGGTAGATATCATCGACTAACCACAGGAACATTAAAAATGAAGTGTTTTTATTAAGACGCCGTATCTTTATTCGGCGAAAAATCCGTCCATTAATAAAACGGTAGATAGTTCCCGCTTGTTTTATTTGGTGGCAAATTACCTTCCGAACGATTTTCCCCCAAGCCCGCAAATTACTCGTGCTTAAACACCATTTTCTAAGGTACGGGGAAAGAATTGGCCATTCACGCTATGGGAAATAATGCCTCCTCCCGTCTTTTCCTACACTGCTGCTGCTCTTCTCTTTTTCTCATCCATTGATGGTCTTTGTTGAGCCCCAAACTTATCTCTCCGTACATAAATAGATTAGATTAATAGTTAATTTTACCTTCTATGTTCGTATGGGAAAATTCCCAGTTACTTACAATATTTGTTATTGAGAGGAATAAAATACGATATATTATTACGAAACAAGGAATCTTTCATTGTTTTTGGAAATATGAATTATAGCAATTTGGGAAGCTTCCTGTCACAATTAAATTGCCCGTTATAAATATAAAAAATTTAAATAATCATACGTATATTACGGGGTTTTTTATTTTTATTTGAAATACTGAAAACAGCATTTATTAATATAAATAAAAATATATAATATATTGATATAAAAATATATGTATATTTAGTTATTTAAATACGGCCGCGTGGTAAAGCATTCACCTACCATTTTCCCCGGATTCAATTCCGAGATCCATACCTCCAGCTCATCAAAAGGGATCTGGGCCTAGTTAGATCCAACATTTCGATTGACTACATGGAGGTCGATGGCCAACCTGTGGTGGATTCCGAAAGTGGTATCATCAAAAACTATTCCCGGTGAGATTCAGCGGCAGAATCAAAACTAACTTTACGTGAAAATATTTTAATGATATCGTGAAACTTATGGCCTCTCTGTTGTTTTGTCACTGACAATAACAACCTCGAAAACTTCTCTCCCAATAAGTCGTCTCGATAATTCGGTTTACCACACTTGATCGGGTTCGATTCTTGGGCCTCATCCTTTGGAAACTTTATTCATGAACAGGAATCGATAACCGACCCATTATCCTCGTTGTTGGCCATAAGCCGATTCCTCTTCCAAAGTGGGCACTGAGATGGTAGAACTTGTTTCTCCCGCCACTTAGTTCTCTACTTAAGTGGAAAATAGTGACATCTGTTATCAAATTAGTTGTGGCGTGATTTACGGGTGGCATCTTGGGCTTCCAGTGAGATGATTTGATTTAATTTGATTCGTGATCATTTATTTTTCTTTTGAAGTCCATGGTTCCCGCAAATATCTTCTCCAGTGTCACATTGCGAATAAATCTAGCAATAATCGCTTTTAGTCTGATATTTTCCGCTAATAGTGAATGCCATCGATACTTCTCAGATTATTTGTTTTTTTTTTCTTTCATCTTCAACTATGCATTCTTAATGGAAGAGACTTTTAATATATTCAGCATACAGATTGAATACATATAGCGAATGAATACAATCTTATCTGATATCTTTTTCCATTGAAAATCGTTTAGTTTCTTCCATTCTTACCTTGACTTTATGTCTGGAATAAATCTGTTAATCAGAACAGTAAAATGTTGCTGAACGAACATTTATTTTAAAATTATTCATAACTTTTTATTATTTGCACAATCAAAGAATTTCTTATAATATAAAAATATGAAATGATTTCCTACTGAAATTCTTCGATTCTCTCCACTAACTTAACGTATATTTGCAACAATATACCTTCCTTTTCTTTTTGTGAAATGAGTTTGCACATCTAGCATTTTTCGTTAGTTACAAAGCAAAAATCTTGGCTATAAAATCTTTCGCATCCCTTTATTAATTATAAAAAATTAATCTAAAGATCCTATAATTGCTATAGTCTTTACTATTCTCTTTTCTGGTAATTGAAAGACATTTTTTTTTATTTTGTTTCGCGTATGTAAATTTATATATCTAACTTGGGTAGATTCTTTTAATAACTCAACGTAACTCAATTTGTGTTCCATCCATTCTTGGTGCGTTCTTTTCAATTTTACTTTAAGTACAGCTTTTATTTAGTTCTTTAAAGTAGCAAATTCTTTCTCTAAAAATTTTCTCATTGAAGAAATCTGTTATCCTGGCATCTATGGATAAATCGATATGTCGTTAATATCTTATTTAATTTGATTTCATTCTGATATGTTAAAATATTTTTGTGTTTTGTTCAATACTCCTAATCGTGAGATGAATTTGTTTTTGATTTCTTGGACTTTTAAAGTTCTTTAGTTCATTCTTGTTTTGTTGTTCTTTTCTATACGTCTTAGGCATCGGCCGGATGGCCGCAAAATAAATTATTCGCTTACCACCTTGGATGATCCGGGTTTCATACATCCAGTTTTCCAGGAGGAGTCCGAGTCTGGACCGTTGAACCTCATCCTCCAATTTTCCAATTTACTTCAGCAAGGCTGTTGGCCAGTCTATAGTGGGTTCTAAAATTGATTGCCGCCAGATATAAAATGTCCCAAGTGTAATATGGCAGCTTAATTAACATATCTATCTATATTCTGTCGTTTTTTCTAGTAGAGTATAAATAAAGTTCATATAAAGAGTTGGTTCTTCCAAGCTTATAGATATCCATAATGTAAAGTTTAGAAATTTCGTTTCCGAACTATACTTCTAATCACAAAGCAATTCCGTATGTATAGTTTATTTACAAAGTTTATATAATAAGACAATCACAATTCAGAATTGCCACGTTGAGACTATTGGATGTCGGTAACTTCAAGTATAATTTCCGAATGGCTAAAACTCTTTCACCAGGAAAGTGACAACGGGAATCCACAAAAGAAATGCTCCGAAGGCTCAGTCCGAATTCTCCAAAAGTCTTCTGTTCTCTGGTCCACTTCCGATCATTTCTGGGAAAAGACGTCCACAGAGAAATACGAAGAAAACTTCCCGCTTCAGAGATCCAACGACCACAATATGTTGGAGCAGTGGCGTACCAAGAACTGAGTGGACTCACGCGCGAACGAAGTTGATAGACTCCTTATTTAAAACTTTTAAATTGCTTCCCGCATAGCGTAGCAATTTTAGTTCGTTTCACATTAAATCTATCTTTTTAATATTATTTCCCACAAAATCTACACACAAAGTTGTCGCGTTATTTTAGTCATATATAATAAAGGAATAAACGTGTGACGTCCATATTTCTGCGCCTGTGCCAGCTCCCGGGACCGGAAGAGCCACCATTACTATTTTCTCTGGCTTGGAATCTTTAATGGCGTCGTTTATAAAATTAAATCTCAATCTCATTATAAATTTGTTTTAAATGATCATAGCTTACTTCCTGTTTGTGTTTTATATATTTCTTTTTGTTATTTGACTTCAAATTCTGGCTTTTTCCATCGAAAAATGTAGATTGTTCCTCGGCCAAAGGGTTCAGTTGGCATTCGGCATGCAAGGCTATATAACGTTGCATTTAAATAATATTTAATTTATTTCAGAAATTATAATTATTTTATTTTAAAATAATAATTATAATTATTATCTATAAAGTATAACCGAATCGGTAAATCGATAGTTTGTTAGTTATCAGTTTCATGTAAAGAAAATTTCAAAGTTTGGTTTGGCGAAAAAAAATAACAAGAAAAAGCATTGTATACAAGATACGCTAAATAAATGAAAAATCTCAAATTTTGATAGATAAGAAAAAAATATTTTTTTTATGAGCGGGTAGTGTTGGAGAGCGAACTAGTTTGTTTATACTTAAGCTAATGTTAAATTTAACGCTTTTCAAAACAAATATATATTCAAAAAGTCTTTTTGAAAAAATTTTGATATTTTTGTAAAAAATAAGTCATTAAATTGTAGACAGTAATATTTATATCGATTGAAATTGGTTAATTCAGTGAATTACACGAATTTATAAAATTAAGCGCAAATCTGATGTCCGGAATTAGCTGAAAAATAATCATCCCGTATAAGACCATTGAATCAAAACAAATAATTAAAAAGTGCACAATTAGTTCATTATAAATATCGGGAATCGCCTCATTTCTCTTTAATATTAACGAATGATAAATGCAGTATAATATTAATGGTCATGTTTGGCGGTTAAAAAAAATTTACAAATTTCCGATTTTATTTATGAAGTTTTCGATAAATTAGAATTTTTTAATATCTTGTATTGTATAATAGCGAGGCACTACTTTAGTCTATAGAAAGGGATTTGGGGATAAGAGTACAGTAGAAGAGTCTGGAAGGAGGGAAGGGAATGAGTGCATGAAATGAACGAATATTTTCGAATGTGTTCAATTTGGACATTCAATGGCATTTGCGTATTTTAATGATAGACTCGAGAAATAAAATTAGAAATACTTATGAAGATCCCGCTATTGTCCAAGGATGCGTTACTAACACAAAATAACGCAACATAACCGTTTTAAATATTTTCGATTCTATTTGTACAATTTCCGATATTTAAATCTTACGAAAATATTCAATTATGAACAATCGCGCATATTAATATATCTTAATAATAGAATCAGTAAGATGATAATCTTTGTCAGCAGGAAATGAGGAGGAGGATAGTTTAGTTGGCAACATATTTAAACAGATATTTTATCCGTCTACATATATGTGGGCTTTTTGGTTACATAAATGAAAGATATTTTATTCTTATTAGAAGTATAAAATTTGTTTGACGTTTTAATAAAATTTATTGTTTTTTTATAAATTCTTTATAAAAATTTATAATTTGTATATTTTCTTCGTGTATTAACAACCATATTCTTCTAAAATGCATTTAATATTTATTTTTACATAATAGCTTTATCTTTCGTAGGCCCCCTTCGCTGGTAGGTCCGTATCCGCCCCACAGTCTGCACCCCCCGATTGTTACGCCACTATCTCGCAACCTATCAAATCCGGTCCGTTCCAGCTTAACTTCGAGTTAGTTTAAATTATTTATTTATTTACACCCAAGTTGATACATCATGGCGTCTCCTATTGCTAAAATTTACAAGCATCACACACAAAAAGAAAGGAGACAAATGAAGTGTTAAAAATATTTTCAAAGTTTACCAGCACCATTATAAGTTTTTGTTGCACGACCAAAAACGAATGAATATGCTAATTCGATGTCTATGAAGAAGAATAAACTCTTTTTTGCGTGTATTAACTTGTGGAACGCTGTAGAGCGCACCATCGGAAGAAAGAATGCCTAATGTGCATTTATTGAACTGTAGTAAGTCTCTATGGCACAATAACTGTGAAAAATTACGTAATTTCAAATCATCTGTAACTTTGTTAGTTACGCAACTCTATTGTATTAATCTGGTAATTTCTGATATCGCATGATTATAAACAGTAATAATTTTAGTGACGAAATTTTGTACTGCAGAGGCGTACATACTGATACCGTAATTGATATGAGAAACAATATAAGTATTGAACCCAAGTCTTAAAATATTTTTCGATTTAATTCTGAGTATCTTGGTAAAGTTTACTTTTTGTTTTATTTTATTTACAAGACATTGAACACGAAATTTATATGATAGCCTCGAATCAAATACTATTTCCAGATATTTATGATATTCAGCGGGTTGAAAACATAAATCTCCATAATATAGGTTAGCGGAACAGATATTGAAAATGTCATATAAACTGTCTTGTCAAAGTTGACAGTCAATTTGTTATTGGTCAGTCGAGAAAGAAGTCCGAATTCAACTAATAAATTAAATTTATCATTATTAATAACTTTAAAGTCATCTGCATATTCTATAAGCCTAGAATATTACCTTAAATTGAAGATCAGATTAAATTATGTGATACGATACATCCATACTAGGGTCAATCAGAAGATTGAAGGATTGAATTCAACCAACCACTAACCCTCGGAATTTTTCGTTCTTTTATCTCCAGAAACAAAAATTTTAATGTTCGAATTATTATGGTTTAGCCATTTACCTATCCCAGCTTTGGTCTGTTTAGAAAATCAATAAATGCGTCAAGATATTACACTCTTTGTATAATAAGACAAAATAAGATGTGAGGGCCGCGTCCGGGGCAAACGAATGAATGAAACGAAAAAAGAACAAAAGGTACTAACAAAGCGCAAGCATTAATTCAAAGATGGAAGCATCACAGCTATCATTTCAAAACTATTTTATAACAGTGTGGATGTGTGATAGATGATTGTATTTATTGCAATATTATTATATTTATGTAAGAATGCTTATCATCTGCGGAAGAAAGCTTTAAATATTAGCCATATACAAAAGTTGTTAACGCTTGCACCACACTATGTATAGTTTCTCTACACAGTGGATTATCCATTAATCTGAACATAATACCCTCCGACATTTATCCACATAACTAGCCAACTAAAGTTGGCGACGGTAACAAACCGTAGCCACAAATTGGATGACCAACTGGAAGGTTTGAAGATGACTACGCGCGTATCAATTAAACAGTCGCTCGACTGGCTGATTGGCCCATGGCATCTCCAGTCCGTTGTACGCGATTCTCACAAATTGTAAAATAGATAAATAGACTATTTTTGAGCTGAAGAAATCACGTTGGTTTAAAAACGACACAAATGGAAGACGATAGAGGGAAAAATTTATTAGCCGATCGAAGTTTAAATATCTGTTAATAAGAGAGATCTGAAGAATGACATTGACTTTAACAAAAGTGTACAATTATAAAACGGACACATGATGATGATATCAAAGTGAAGCGATAACTGCGTGGGTAATTGTTAGCTGATATGACTGCAGTTGGCAAACTATTTAGTGGCTAGCGCGCCACCACCCTCAAATAACTGGTCAGATAAAATAATGTCCGAGCATCTAAAGAACAAGACACGATACGCTGTTTTTAATTGTTCTCGAGAACGGTTTTAAACACAGCCTTCTTTGGTTGTACGACTCATTATTATTACGTAATTGTCCGTATGGTTTTCCTGGCTGGCACATTTTATATTATTATTGCAATTATATTGGAGGATGACAGATGAGCCAAACATATTTTTATGGATATAAATATATAAACTAGTTTATTTTTTGTGTTTTTTCACTGGAGGTATGATAAAAACTACGATGTGGGTCGAGACCGATAATTTCTCTCCGACTTTAATTTATGCGGTTGGAGCGTTTTTTTATCAACAGATGAAGCCACTTCCATTCTGTAACAACACTAATAGGGCGAAACAAGTCCTTCCACCAGCTGCCCACTTCGCTGAGGAGTCAGCCGGTTAGTGGAGGACGGGGATGAATGGGCCGGGCCCTGATCAAATGATAATCATTTTCAAAGGGTGGGATCCGAGACTCGAACTCGGGTGCTTCAGAGTAGAAGGACGAAGCGTTTCCATGCGATCAATCCGGCCGACAGTCGGAGCGTTAATTGATGCCAGATCCGGGCCCGGCCTGGCATCAATTGGCCGGGTCTGGTATTGAGGCAAACATTTTAATAATTTATAAAAAGTTTTGGCGAATTTCAATAAATCTGTTAAAATGATCATCAACATTTCACGGAATTGAATAACCCATTTCAAAATGATACAGAAATTTGCGCAAATTAGAAAAAAAAAACATTTCATAACGTGTACAAAAATGACAGAAAATAAGATTTAGATTTCAAAAAATCGTAAAAAGTACATATATTTTTTTTTTCAAAAATAGTATATAATTTTTAAAAAATTATAGAAAATATTTTAAAAATAATAAAACATAGGGGAGACCCGGGCTAGTTGTTACAAATGGCAAATTGTTAAAATTAGATTTACCGAATCCGGTAGGGGCAGCACTTTCATAATTACGGAGCACGTGACATGTTGGACAGAGAACGATCCGTTGTAGTTGGAAGTTTAGATTTGCCTGTCAGTGAATTTTATTGATTATTCAATTTTTTGTACTAAAAGTAAATTTGTTTGCTCGTGTTTCACATGTGATTTTGATATAAAGGAAAGAAGGTAAGTTTCTGTTATTTTACATGTTTATTTTACCGAGTATTACCTGAGATTTCGGAAAGTTACTGGTTACTTTCTTTTCGTAGTTAACGATCAAGGCAATGTAATGGCGGCACTCGGGGCTAGTTGTTACATCGTAGACGGGACAAGTTGTTACACTGTAACAACTTGCCCCAAACCTACGAAATATCATTTTTCTTTATTCTCATTACAGAATGATACGAACATACAAGAAAAAAATTCTTTCAAATTTGCATTGACTCCAAAAAACATAACAGTTGGGTTTCAAAAAGGAGGCATGTGGCCATTCAATGGTACCATGTACTCCGAACAAGATTTTCTCTCTTTCAATGTTACCGATAGGATTGATTATGACAATGAATCAACAGTGCTCTCCGAAACTGCTACTACAATAACTAGACCCACCTACACAGTAAACATGAGTCTGCCATCAACCAGTGGGCTGTCGTCATCATTAGATCAAATGCCTGAAAGAAACATGGACACGAATGAAGAGAACGAATTCAGCCTCGAAGATATAAGACCTTACCCTAAATCTGGTCTAAGGAAATCTAACAATAGAAGGAAAACAAGAGATTCACTCATCTTAACTGATACACCAATAAAACAACTACTAGAAGAAGAGAAGTAGCAAGATGTGAAAGAAAAATAGAAAAGAATGCAAGAGCAAGAAAAAAATTCTATCTGAATTTTCAAAGAAATCTAAAAAACTAAAGAAGAGGAAAAGCCAAAAGCAGCCTGAAGTGAATTCAGACAGTGAAGATGAAGATTGTCTTTGTATTGTATGTTTAAGCCATATTCGAAAAATAAAAGAGGGCAAAATTGGATTCAATGTACAGTCTATAAGAAATGGGCTCATGAATGCTGTGGAGGAAATGATTCATTTTATATTTGCATACACTTCATCAGATTTCTGTTTTTCTGATGATAAAGATAATTAATTTTAACTACTTGTAATCTAGGATAAGTGATTTTATAAAAATGTACTGAATAAATTTCTGAGTTTTCCGATAAAACTTTTGTGTAGCAACATGTCCCGACTGTGTAACATCTTGTCCCACAACGGGGCAAGATGTTACATTTATCCGAGTTCCAAATATTCAAAATTTTTAAGTTCAAAATATGCAGTTATTCAAATAATAAAAAAAAATATACAGTATAAAGTGTCCAAAGATGTGTTTGTTCACTACTGGAAATTTCAATGCTTTAGGAACAATAGAAAAATATTTAAAATTTCTAAACTGAAATTGTAACAATTAGCCTCGCTTTCCCCCATATTAAACGCCATTTTCTATGAAAAATATGCTTACAGTATTATTATTTGCGATATAGATGCTTAGAGGTTTCTTCACTAGAAAGGCGCTATAAAATTATATCACATCGGTATCATCAGCCATCTGATAAATATCTCCAGCATATTTTTTTGGGCTAAATCCTATAGAAGTTTCTCTTCGTTTATAAATAGAATGGACCGACACCGGAAGTACCGAGCAATTGACAAATTCCATAGATCATTTTCAATTTCCATATTTACGGCGGAAAATATCGGCTAAAAGTTTACCATGGATTTCCATTTACTCAAATACTCGCATTTATCAACTATGATCAACAAATGGGAGCGGATATTCATTACGTAATTAATAAAAATAATAGAGGGAATGGCTCTGTTTTTCTTCTTTGTGAAAATTATTTTTTAATTAATCGAAATGATTTCGATAACTGGTGGAAAGTTTTTTTTTTTTTTCGTAAAGTGTTCTCTATAACTGATAAATATTTTTTCAAATTAACGAAATAATTGTCTAATTATTTGAAAAGTTTTCTCGATATTTCGAAACGCTATACATTATGAAAAATTTTTAATTAATTACTGAAATCGATGCAAAACCCTGTAATAATATAATGGAAATATTGAAGGAAATAAAATGAAACGATAAAATATTCCGAAAAAATAATTGATAAATATTGGCAGAAATGAGAATTTTCTAAATACTATACAGGATTAGGGATTCAGGATTACATTTAACGGTCTCTCCATAGTCTAGTTGTAGAATACGTTCGATTTTCTTTTATCTATTTTTCTCCGGTACTGTTTCTGAGAGTCCTTAAAAATTTTGACAAATTTCGAAGAATTAGTTCGGATGGGAAATAGTAAAGGCGTCTTTTTAAGAGAGGGTGGTCCATATTTTGGACCATCCTCTCTTAAAAAGACAGAAGGCTGACTCCCGCAATCGAGAGGGCCGCGCTAACCGAAATCCGGTTTTAGTCGGAACGGAAAGAGACGAACTGGGGCCAACCCGGGACGGACGACGAGAAACCACCAGCCCAAAGATAACAGGGTTCTGCCTCCATTCATCTCGTCGAGACGGAATAAATCGGAGTCGACGAAACGTTTAAAGCCACAGATGTTATCGGGTAATAAAGGAACGGCGTAGAATTCCCAGCCGAGAAAAGAAAAGAGGAAAGAGAGAACTTAGCCCGGCATGGGAATTTACCAAGCAGCCGGCAGCTGCTCCCGTACACTTAACAAACTAAGAATCACGGCCATTCTAATTGTTTCTTTCCAGAAATGTCGAGACGGAGAAAAAGTAGAGAGAGGATAAAAGGCTCTTCCGCGCTGGCTAAATCCTGACTCCGAAAACGGATTCTTTTTTGCTCGTTGGATAAAGAAAGCCATCGGATCCGACCATTAAGTAACAAGAAGGTAGAGAAAAAGAGGAGGAGGGCCATTAGCTCCAAACCGATGAAGGAAGTGCGTCTCGGATCTACCGTCGCCGCGTTTAGTTATTTGGGAGGCTGCCACCACCCACCACCTTCCAGCCGAGAAGAGAATCTCCCTTCCGTAATTCCCATCCAAAAATACTTTGTATCCGAAAAAGTGGAAGATTCTTACCTTGACTAGGAAGACGATTTGCTCCGGAGGTTTACCCGGAAAGGCGTGGATCAAAGTTCCAGCTTGCAGTTCGGCCACGTTTTCGGCGCAGATATCCAGCACCAGACTTCGATACTTGGCGTCTAATTCAGCCACCATGGTCTGAAAACCAACGAAGAATATTAGTTGGAAAAAATTTCGGCCGTCATCCGTTGTCTAACTTAAATCCATCTCCAATGGCGGCCCATCTCAGACGTTCCCGGTATCGATTATCCCAGTTTCTCTTTAGACATTAAATCCGTAATGTGTATAATAAAATTTACGTTTAATGTCGTTTCTTTTATTCGATCGCCGCCGTCTAAACCTGGCCCGCTCCGATTCTAGTGGCTTAGAGCGCCGCCTATATCAAAAAATTATGAAGATAATTATAGGAATTCTATAAGCTTACACCATTATTGGTATGGTAAACCCACCATTTACCCATACTATAATAGTGATAAACTTGTAGCCATCGATCAAATTAATATCAACGAAAAAGCGTGTTCGTTATTATCATCCATCGCGTTTTAAATATATTTTAAAGCGCAATAAATATCGTAGCCATTAAAGACGTTACTGAGTATTTCTTAAGTGGAATTGTCGGCCGGATACATTCCCACACCTCCATTTTTTCGAGAGAACTCCGGGCCCGGCTGATTTTTTTGGTCAATAGATAACGCCACTTTCCATTTTTTTTTTTTTTTTTTGCTAACAGATGACGCCACTTTCCACTCAGTGAGAGCACTAACTGGCGGGGCGAAACAAGCCCTTCCACAGGCTGCCCACCCCTGCGGAGGGGTCAGCCGGATTGTGGAGGAC
>WUQG02415483.1:0-15771 GCA_011317285.2 Androctonus mauritanicus | reverse complement strand
TCATTTTTCAATTTAACACTACTAACACTATTCAACTTAATATTTTGCAAGAAATGATTTGATTAAAATAAACGATAATTTCAAATTAACCAAAAATCAATAACATTTTAAAAATCTTCAAGAAAATTTTTAAAACAATGTGTCATTCAGTATTTTATGAAAGAAAAAGTTTTTAATCTATTCCCAAATTCTTGGACTGTTATTATGGGATCTATTTTAAATCTTTCCTGATTATTACAGAATCTAATAATAAAACAATTCAAATAAAAATTTACAAAATTAATTTTAAATATATTTGTTAAATTATTATTATTATTATTTAAACATATATAAAAAAATGTTTAATTAATTATTTAAAATTAATTTCTTAAATTTTTATTTTAATCCTCCAGCTAGGAAATGATTCCTTTATCTTATGATCATATAATAAAATCAGTCTCAGAATCTACTAAAAATATTTGGAAGTCCAAAATTGATCCCAGATCTTCAAAGTGGAAAGCAGTTATCATATAACCTGGCAGCTAATCCAATTGATTTATTATAATTCATGATTGTGAATTGTGAACTTCATAAGATGTTATTTTAAAAAAAATTTTAAATCATACTACAACATTTTAAACATATTTTACTATTGATTCCAAAAATATTTTTTTGTTTATAAACTTTATTTCTTCAAATTATATTAAACATTATAATTTATATTTTAAAATATAAATTATAACGGTTAATATAATTTATTTAACATTTAAAAATATATGTTCATGTTTGACTGTACATAAGTAGATGATGTTAATGTGCAAAAAATACTCAAACAATACTGGTACTTTTTCTAATAAATTATAATAGAATGCACATATAATTTAAATATTTAATATTATGCTGAATTAAGAATTTAAAAATCTTATAAATTTTTTTATTAATTTTAAAGATAATTATAATTATAAACAAATTATTGATTGACTTTGTCTTTCTAGATTGATTATAATAATTTAGAAAATTATTTACATGCCTATTCAGCCTATGAGAAGAAATTGAAAGCATTTCAGCTCTTAAGAATAATTTTGGCTCCATGTATTGAAACATTAATCTTGTTAGATAGACTGCTTTGTTTATGGGAGCAGGTTTGTTATATCCGTTATAATTTCATATTTCATTAATTTTAAAAAATATTTTTTATATTTTGAGATTCAATCAATTTATTAAAATATCAAATAAGTAAAAGCAGAAGGCAAACAAATTGGTGCTTGTATAGTGTATACTTATGTGTAAATATATGAGCTTTCTCTATAAGAGTTTATATCATCAGTAGTATACTATAGAACTGGCTGTTACAGAACTATTTAATTAATAGATTTTTATAGCATATTTTTAATCTCTTAACTTTAATTGTTCCAAAAATAAAGGATATGCTCAGAAAACAGGTGATAATTTCTTTCTGGAGCTGCTTGTTTAATAGAGAATTAAAAGTAATAACATTTTGGTTCAACAGATAAATGTTTTTAGTAATACTAATTTCACTTTAATTTTAGCTGTTATCAGCTGTGTATAACACTTAATAGAAACAATTCTAAATGGAACTTAAATTCCATCATCAAACAGTTTAAATTTCATTTATAGTTCTGAATATAAATGTTGCATAGAACTGATAATAGTTAAATTGTAGAACTGAATTTTAATAACATATAGAATTATTTTAACATTTAATAAAAAAATGTAAATTTTAGATTTAGTGTTGTCTTTGGAAAAGTGCTTTTTTTCAGTAATTAGTTTAAAGTAATAATAAAATGATTTTATCACTATTTAAATAAGTTTTTATTAATGCCAATTACATTTTAAAATTGCATTTCATATTATGTAAAAAAACAAATGGTTACCAAAAACAATTTTTTAAATCAACACAACATTAAACTTTTATTAGAATAATATACAAAATGCAAAAATGTGTGACAGAATCTCTTTCCTTATAATTGGATATTTATAGCTACTTTAATATTTATCATTCTACTTTATATTTTTGTGGAAAAACCTCATCATATTTAGGTTAATACAATAATTATTATAGTCAGCTGCCACTATTTTGTTTGTTAAAGACTCTATTAGAGTTAGCTTTCTTAATATGTCAATTTGCAATTGAATTGTCATCACAATTCTGTAGTATTAAACATTCAAATGAATGAAATCTTATAATATAAAAATATGATGACAGGTAAATCTTCAATATAATAGAAATTTAAATTTTCAATGTACATTTTTTTTTAGCAAACAAAATATAGAAATTATGAATTTAAATTTCAGTTATTTGAAAGTATTGTATATTTTTAAATTTAATATCATTGTATTGATAGTGAATTTGTCACTAATATAATAATTCTAACAAAACAGTAGTCACTTAAATAACTGTTATAAATACATTGTAATTTAATATTCTCTCATTCTAATCAACTTAGAAATGATAATTATATATTATACATGTTTGAAGTTAATAAATGCAAAATAAATGAATGCTATTCTATTAAATTTGATTGAATGCTGGAGGAAATTAGATAATTTAAATCTTTATAAAATTATTCAAATTACATTTGGTAATAAAAAATATTTATTTAAAATTTAATATATATATTTTTTGGTATATTTGTATTTTAGCATTATCATATAAAATTTGGATTGTAAATTTATTATTGAATATGATATTATAAATATTGTATAGTTGATACATATGATTATGAATAGTTATTTGATTTTATAAATGATAATTTTATAAATAAGTTTACTATATACTATACAATGTATTATTTCAGGACTGTACAGAAGAAGCCTATATTGTGTGTCTATTCGATTCTTTAATTTCTCCTAGATGCTATGGTGTAGTAGCAGTCAAGAAAACAGTATAAGGAATTATCTTGCAATATCTTAGTTGGATATATTTATTTGTGAAGTTTGTTTAAAAGATAATATTTTATAAAATAAATGATAAATACATAAAAATGTAATATATAGACTTAAAAAACAAACAATCACACAGTTTCTATTATTTTTGAAGTATCATTATTCATTTATTATTATTATATTACAAATTATTATAGCAATTATCATAAATTTAGATACTTAGGAGAAAGGATAGTCCAAATCATAAATCAATTATTGTATATGTAAATATTTTCATAAAAAAACATATGAACAATTATTGTAAAACTTTATTCACAATTTAGTAATATAGGCACTCCTCTAGTTATGAACTCAACTGATAGATAAATTTTGTTTGTAACTTAGATATTATTGTTATATCATCTCTAAAAATACTGAAATCACTTTATATATTATATTTTGTAATATATTTCATTATTGGATTAAGTAGAAGTTTATTTTACAGATTTGAATAAAAAGTTTCAATTATAAAACAAGGATTTTTTATGTAAACTGTCATCTTGAAATATTGCTATAATATGTTAACTGGGTAGTTTTATATTATATTGGTTGCTAGAATATTCTGTTATCATAATATTTAAAATTATTGAAGAGATTTTGAAATTTGTAACTGAAATTTCACATTTGTAAATTGAATGTTCATACAGCAGAAGCATCTATATATGTTTTCTTTGAATTGTATTAGGATAAGAAAATTTTATGAAAATAATTATATTCAGTGTGATTTGTGACTTGAAATCGTGGGGTGCTGCAATTTTCAAAATATGCATACGTACTGTAAATAGTGTATACGTATTTGGATAAAATAGCAAAATTATGGTAAGAATTAAAAAAAACTTGAAAATGAAAAAATATTATTTATTGACAATAAAATTATACAATTTAGTATAATTAAAAATGTTATGTCTTTAATTATAATGTCCAAATATTTAAAGAGATGGAGAAACCTGATAAGTACTATCAACATATTACTGGCACAACCTGCTTTATAAACAACAGTGGAACTGCATGATGGACAATCCCACATTTTTCTAATAGCTCACATCCATGCATGTCACTATGATGTGTATATGCTTATGCGAGGATCAATACAGCATGTAAGAGAGTGAAGGATGCTAGCATCTTTCACTCTTTTACATGCTCTCCTATGCTAGCGTCCTTTGCTCTCTTACATGCTACAAGAATAGATTTTTATTATTTTTTATACAAAATAAGAGAATTATATAGGATTGTTTTTGATAAAATTAAATATTATAAGCAAATATAAATAAATTAATAACTATATTTATATATTGAGCAAAATTGGGGATGCTGCAGTTTCACAGTGCCTGTGCAGAGCTATCCCTAGTTATATTCAAGAATATACAGTACGTGTAGTATAAAATTAAAATCAAATAAGAAAGAATATAATTTTAAACAAACTTCAATTACTGTATTTGTTGGCTTATAAAAACACTGCAATGTGGAATATTCCTCCTGATTTTTGAATTGTAAATTAAAAAAAAAATCTTTTCAAAAAATTTATTGTCGATACAATAAAAATTTAAAATTCAATAAAAAATAAAATCAAAAAGCAATAAAGAAAAGTACAGGATTATTACTCTGATTATTTTAGTATTATTCAGTTTCAAATTCATTACTGACATGGCCACCATTATCATGAGCATAACCATCGATATTAATTATAGTGATATTAATGAAGCGCCATTGTCCTCTTCATTAATATCACTATTAGTCTCATAAAATAAATGATATTCAGTGCCATCCATTGTATTACTTATACCATAATTTCAATCTTAACCTAATGCTGTGTGCTGTATTGTGATTTTTTGACTTTTAAGATGCATGATGATTTTTTAAAAGTATAAGGGAAAAAGTGCATAAGTTGACAAATACAATAATATATAAATTAATATAAGTGTTCCTCTAATTAAAAACATTTGTATTTATTAATGTGAAATTTAATTTTCAAATTTCATGAAATTTCAAAAACTCTTCAATAATTTTAAACAATATGACAGCAGAATTCTTTAGCAATGAATATAATATGAAATTACACAGTTAACAATTATAACAATATTTCAAAATGATGGTGATTACACCAAAAAAGCCTTGCTTTATATTCAGAACATTTCATTCAAATTTGTGAAATATGAAAGAGAATTTTAATTGATCCAGTTGTGAAATATAAAGTATATAAAGTTATTTTGGTATTTTTGGAGCCAAAATAACAGCAGTATCTGAGTTACAACCCAATTCATATACAAAACTTACATATGAATTATGTTTGTAACTAGAGGAACACCTGCAATTATAAATCTTAATATATAAATAACTTTTTCATAACCTTATAATCTTTTTGAGGAACTAAAAAATTTTATGTTACATGTCTGAATTAGTAAGATAAGAAGCCAATGGGCCAGATTTTATATAAAATAATTGATTAAGATTTTAGCATTTATCTTGAATTAGGAACTGTTTTTTTATGATATACTATATTAACATAAACAAAAATTATGAAATTTATAATAATTTATTAATGTATGTATAAGAAGAAAATATTTTTTAGTTAAATAGCCATGGAGATGATGAAAATTATGCTAAAAAATAACCATTATTTTATATTTTTAATTTGATTTTGAAAGTTATTTATGGTAATTTAATCTAAAGATCATTTACTTCCTAAATTTTTTTAATTCAAACTTTGATGGATCTGGTCCATGCTTAGTTGTGGCCAAAATAAAATACACTTATGATTGAGAAAGTTATTTGTCTTGTTTAATCATATTAAATAACTTTTGCCATAATAAATGGATCCATTAAATTATGAGTTTGGAGAAATTTAAGAAATAAATGATCTTTAAATTAAATTATAGTAATCAACTTTCAGAATTGAATTGCACATATAAAAAAATGGATATTTTTTAAAATAATTTTCTTTTTGTCATCTCCTTGACTATTCAGTAAATCTTCAGTTTACCTCCAGAAGGAGTTAGTTCTGTCTCTCTTGGAAAGAAATCTAAAATCTTCCATTATGTTGATTTTATGTCAATGTGTAACAAAGTTTTACAAAAAAAAATTGAAAACAAGTACTATTTTACTTGGTCAATGTTAATTTTGAATAATATATTCAGTTAAATAGGTATAACTACATATTTCAATCTTTAATTCTTTGAAGAAATACAATTTACATTTCATAAATAAAAATTTTGTTGTTAAGATCAATGATGTATATTTTAAAAGTTTGGTAAATAAATGTTTATTTTTAATTTGATATTTGTAAGTTAATTTTACATTAAATAAATTTTTATTGTTAATGCTAAAAATTATGAAATCAAAACTTGTTGAATTACAATTGGCAGAAATTATTTGTTCTTTCTGAATTTATAAAATTATAAAACCAAGAGATCATTTATTAATATTTAGTGATGACGACATCATTGACATGACAATTGCATGATTTCATCAGGATGTGATATCATCTATTGATTATGTCATGATATTTTTCATGGGAGTCTTGGACGACATTCAGAATTCGAACAAAATCATTTTGCCATAATTTATAATGCTATTATTTATTCGCGAATTTAAGTGATTGATGATTTTTCAATGGTGTGTGATGATTTTTCAATATGATGGCTGAAAGTAGTATAAGCACAGAGTTCTATACATTGCTATAACAATTGTTTTAGCAATGTTGATTGACAAAGTTCAACTTTGTGATATATTTGGGCGACGTCATAGTTGCATAGAAAATTTGTTTTGGCTCAAATTAAGCAGAATGAATAGCTTTAAATATGGAAGTATTATTTATGTGTTTATAGTTACATTAATAGAAAATTTATATTTATTCTAATGATTTTATAATTTAACTTCTTATTAATTTTTAAATAAAAAATGTTAATGAAAAAATTTGAGAAGACAGAATTAATTATTCATGTTTTCAATTTGCCTTTTCCCAAAATTATACAATTTAATAATTTATTAATAAATTATAAATTATCGGATGACACTGTAGCTGGAAAAGTTAGAAATATCCAAATTACTTATGCTTCCATAAATAAAAGTGCCTCTGAATAATTGATTTATTTGCATTATTATATTAATTTAAATAATTGTAAATAAATGCAATTAATAAGAAATTTCAATAAGAAATTCATTCACTCATTTAACTTTTAATATCTACAAGGAGAAAAAACTCAATTGCATGGTTTTAAGAATTGATTAAAAAGTGTACTTAAACTTTAAATATCTTTACTCTTATTTATGTTTATCTACTTATAAGTTAATAATAAAGAATTGTCAATGTACAGCTAATGATTTTATTGGTTTGATAAGAAATGAAATTGGAAGGGATTTTCTTTACTACTAAAATGGTAAACATAGATCAACAGTAAAGAGTTACAGCTAATAGTTAACCTTTATTACTTGATAAAATGTAATCAGTTTTAAGAAAATGTAGAGAATAAATAAAAATATTCTTGGGTACTTTCTTTCCAAACTTCGATATATATATATAGCCATTTTTTGATAATTTAATATTTTTCGGGAATCGATACAAAAAAATTGTAGCTGATTGTTTGCTCTTATATTGTGGTAGGCTGCAATAACGATTACTTATCTTATTATTCTTCATTGTTCTCCCAAAATCCATAGTAACACTCACTAATAACATACACATAACGATAGTAACCAGTCTACTATACTACTTTCAGTAATTTCTCAGAGAGACACCAGTTGGCAGGTCATTCGTTTGGAAATGTGGATACAGATATTTATTCTGAGGTGATGAAAAGAGTGATTTCAACTATGTAAAAAAAAAATTAGGTTAATGATCTTATTAAATATATCTATGGTCTGCAAAAAATAAAATAGAATAAAAATTTCTTTGTTTGAAATTATGAGTTATTACTTTTGCAATGGCATGATGAATTACAACATGTTGCTGTCTAAATTCATATGTATAACACCAATTCTTCTCATCTAACACCCAAAAGGCCTGCATATATTGGAAGAATTAACTTAAATTCTTTCAATATATGCAGACCTTTTTAAAATTATTTCAGCATCTTGATATTTTTTCTATAATAATAATCATTTTAAAATGCTTAAATTTGCTAATTTTTCTTGTGTAAAATTATTAAATAAATTAATTATTTATATGATAAATTGTGTGTTTGAAATAAGTAAATAAGAATTACTTAAGTTAATTCTTATGTTTTCCTATTTCTGTTAAAAGTAATTAATTGAACAAAAAAATAGCATATTATAACACCATCAATGACAAAAATTGATAAATATTTCTAATTGAAAGTTATAAAATACATATGTTATATTACTCAATGACTTCTACATATTTATTTAGTGTGTCAAATATAGAATCTTTGTTCAATAGTTTTCCTAATTTTGCTTTTATTAAAATAACAAATATATTCACTATTCTTTTAAGTAGTAGATTATTATATTTATATATTTAATTTATACAGATAGTCTTTAACTACTTTCTCACTATCCCATCCATTTATGATAGAGTTTGAAACAGAACCTCATCATAAATGAATGGATAATGAGAAATCCATAAATTTTGGATTTGTAGTGAGAATTCCAAAATTTATAGATTCACTACTGATATTTATTATGACACTATACATTATCTTAATATATATAAAGAACAAAATTACAAAAACCAGAGGGGGGAAAAAAAAAGACTTTTCCCATATATCAGATAATTGGATAGGATCTCATGGAACTATATTGACTAATCACAGAATTTACTGATTACATCACCATTGTAAGTACTTGTAGTCATAAGTTGAAACAGTTGTAAGTCAAGTATTACCTGCATTTAAATTTGTTGACT
This sequence comes from Androctonus mauritanicus, assembly GCA_011317285.2. NCBI lineage: Eukaryota > Metazoa > Arthropoda > Arachnida > Scorpiones > Buthidae > Androctonus > Androctonus mauritanicus. The sequence continues at coordinate 6,986 of WUQG02415483.1, read as the reverse complement.
TGTTGTTTTTAATTATACGACTATTAAATCAATAAAGAAAGATGGAATAACTATATGTTATGTTTTAAATAAAAGTTGTGCATATCTTTTATTTAAAACATAAGTATAATTTAGATAACCATCTTTATCTATCAGCTTAAAAGATAGTAGCAATCTTTAAAATTATAATTATTATAGCTAATTTTCTTTCAATATTTAGTATATCTGATATTTTAATATTCATTGAAATATAATTTCCTGTAAGTGCTTCTTCAAAGGACAAAAATTGTTTAGTTTCAATGATACATTAGAATTATGTGACAGATGTACCAAGACACAATTCTAAACTCTACATTAATCATCGGGAAATATGTATTATTATATATAAATAAAAAATATAGTTTTTACAATAATAATGTTTATACATTAATAAGAATTGGAATAAAACTTAGCACAATAAATATTTGATATTATTCCAAACTTTATTCCTTCATACCTTTTTGTAATAAATCTCTGAATATTTGTTCCTGATAGTCTTTTAACATGTAGACATCACAATATATCACAGTAATCTTTTGCTTAAAATTTTAAGAATCATGTTTTCATTTGATTGGCTCCCAATCATGATTAATCACTTGTTTATTATATAAACAAGTGATTAATCATGACTTATGATTTCTTTATTATAATTCAAAGATTTTAAATATATTATCTTTTGTAATGTTTTAAAATTATGGTTAATGAAATATTTTTGAATTAATATTTTAAAAAAATTTTTATTTTATTTACACTGATATATATATAGGAGGATTACTTTCCTAAAGCTGTTGCTGAAATGACGGGATTAAGATGGCTAAAATTAAATAGAACTAACATTGATTGGATACCAGAGGAATTGTCTAGTCTTCAAAAATTGGTAAGTTTTAAACTAATGTTTGTATTATTGTTTTGCTTTATTCATTTTAGAAAATCTTTTTCCTTCTATTTTATATAATTTTTTTAAACTTATTTAGCTAAACACTGTATCTATAAACATAAACAGTGGATAACTGCATCTTTAAATTTTGTTTTAATTTCACTAATTGACATTTACATTAATAAAATCAAACATATCAGAAATAACTATTTTGTAAAATGCCATTTCTCATATTATTAAAATTCTTAATAATACATAGTAATTACATAAATTGTTATGTATTATTAAGAATCCTGATTAACTGAGATTTTACATTATCTGAGGTGACTTTTCAAAAGTTGTATATATAGTACTTTATCATCAAAGATAAGAATATGTATTGTTACTTCTATTGTGCTTGGCACTCAAATACAAGATGCCAACATAATAGAATACATACTGCTACTTTTTTAATTTTCATAAATAAATATTTATAAATATAACTAAAAGTATTTTATTGTATAACTTAAAAGTCATTATGTTCAATAAATAGATCTAATGTGAAAATAGTATATATATCATCACATTAATGTAATTAAATCCAGTAATTAAATGACGAGATTAAGATGGCTAAAATTAAATAGAACTAACATTGATTGGATACCAAAAATTGGTAAGTTTTAAACTAAGTTAAAGTTTATTTAATAATAATTTATCAAATCTTCTATGCTATCTAAATTTTTGATTATTTGAAATTTCCTCTATCTACATTATCTCAGATAATTAAGACTATATTCTATTATAATAAAATTAAAATAATATATGCTAAATAAGATTATTATTAGGCAGGAATATCAATATTAACTATTATAAAACAATACATATTTGTAATTTATATTCTATTTTGATGTAAGATAATTTTATTATTGATAGAAAAATTATTGATTATAACAGTATTGATAAAACATAATGATTCTAAATTATTTATTTTTTATAGCTTGTCATTTTCAAACTGGAAAAAACAAAATAAAACTGCTTACAAAATATAAAAGTGTTACTCAAAAAGTTTTTTATCTATATAATCAATATTGCAGAATGTTAAACAACTTCGACATGTGTATCTTTTGTATCATGTAAGATTTCCAGGCAGAAATCAGTTTCCTTCCAAATGTTCTCCAGCATTTGCAGTGTGTGACAGTTTCTATTGTAACAATAATTCTGGTCTTCATTTTTATCATGGGAAGTTATAGGGGTTTTGTAAATAATGTCTTTTAAATATATCCCCACAGGAAGAAATCAAGTGATGTAATATTGAGTGAGTGAGAGGTCATGGAATTAATCCACTATGCCCAACTCAGCAGCAAGGAAAATACATGTCAAAAAGCTAAATAAAATGGTTTGAGTTACACTTTCATATTCTGTAAATAATTTTATTTTGTTTTTCAGTTTGAAATTATAAGACATGAAAACCACAACAGTAATTTAGAATCGCCTTGTATTGTTACTGCATATAATGGCTAACCTTGTTAAAATGCTCTTTTCACATTTAAAATTGGAAAATTTTATTGTTTTAATATTTTTATTATTATAGTTTGTTTTGGAAAATTACATAATTTTAAATTTCCTCTGAAGCTTGATTCAAAAATATAGTAGTGAGAAATGCATCTCCATTACTATATTTATACTGTATTATTTTTGATCATTATATATGATATTTTTTGGTGTTTTGGATTTATTTTTAATATAAAGTTTTTTGATTTTATATAAGCTTATTTTATTTTATTAATATATATATTAATTAAATAAAATAATTAATAAATTTTGTAAATTTTAATAAATTCAATAATAATAATATTTTATTATTGAATTAATAATTCAATAAATAGTTCCAAGTATGTTTTCTTCATTGATGAACTTCTAAAGTTTTATTTTCTTTTATGATTCCAAATCACTAATTTCAACCTAATACATCAACAGATATAAATATTTGAAAATGCTATATTTTTTTTATGATCATCCTGTAGAAATGACTATTATACAGAGAGATTCAAGAAAAAGAACATACAATTCTGAAAAATCTAATTTTATTTACACCAATTAAAAATGATTAGCATTTTTAATTGTGCCAAAAAAATAAAAATTATGCATCATTAAAAGGCAACCTTCTATGGCTTGACTTATATATTAAATTTCATAAAAATTCATTAATTTGTTCAAAATATCTTAAATATACAGTAGATTCCTAATTAACTGGAATAGTCAAGAAATTAATTTCCTCAGATAATTGGTTCCTTGGATAATCCACAAAATACTCAAAAATATTGAAATTATAACTAATATGCATATACTATTAAAAATAAATAAATTTATTTATTTTAATATTCAAATATATATATATACTTATATATTTATAGTCAATATTCATATATATATATATATATATATATATATATATATATATATATTCAAATGCTCTATTATTTATTGAAAAAGGAAACAAGAAATTTGTTTATTTGTAGCAAGATATTATTGTAATATTTGTACTTTTATTTTGATTCTAATTGCCAGTGTCATTTTTTTTTAAGACAGATGGTGAACCTAATGTGAACAGTGTGCAATTTGCCAATATGTCCAAAATGGCACACTAGCAAATTTTTTGGGAATACGAAATTTGGAGCTGATATATTATTTTTAATTAACATTAGGATTAATACTCAAAGGATAGTTTTTACAAAAATTTGGTCAATTTTGGCAAAAAATGATCCCTGTACTAAGATGTAACAAAGAACAAATCTAGGATGTTTAAAAATCTTTTCAGATATTGCATCTGAGGTAAATCACATTGATAATTAACTAAATATCACTTCCAGTTATGGTTATTCCTGGTTAATCTGCAATTTGGATAATCAGGAGTATATTATATATCTTAGAAGTTTGACTGTCTGCCATTTTTAAATGATTCTGTATCTATAAATTTATAAGAAGTGGTATCAAGATCACTATTAATGGTAGAATCTTCCTATTGAATTTTATGAAAATCTTTAACTAATTCAAAGTTATTAGGAAATGATGCACAAATAGATAATATGATAATCTTAAATATTTACTTTCCTTCAGAAATTAGGCTAAAAATAAAATATAGATTAATAAATTTTTTGCTGAATAGTTCAAAAACTGCCATAGTTCTAAAGTAGTTTTATTCTAAAAGTTATAAATTTATTCAAAAATATATTTGTTTGTATAATTTTCTTTCTTTGCCCAATTTCTTTGTGATTAGAAAATGAAATTAAAGGAATAATAAACATACAATTTTTCCTCTTGATTTAGACAAAAATGCTTAAAATTTTTCATTGTTTTCATTCTCTACGGAAATATTATTCAAATAATGAATTCAAAGAAACTAAAAATGTAAAATGTTAAAGATTGTCATCAATTCTCAGTCATTATTTTAAAAATATATTTAAAGTTTTTAAGTAAAACAAACTAATTTTTTTATATCCTGGAACAAAATAGTTTGGAAGGAAATCAGCTGTGCTGCAAATTAAAAATTAAATGCAAATCCTAAGCTTATGCTTTATTCTACTCTGACTGAATGAATGATTCTTCTTTGTTGAAGGATTAAATTATGTATCATCATCAATGTTTTTCTGATGAAATAAATATTTGATTTGTTAAAAAAAAAATATGCAATTAAAAAGAATTAAGAGTATGTAATGAATTATATTAACTTGATAAAAAATATTTTAAAAAACGATGATATTAATTATTAGTTATTATTAGTTAGTATGTTTAGTTATTATAAGTTATTATTTTTTAATATTAAATGTAGGCCTATAATAACAGTTTGGCTGATCAAATATTTAATAAGAAAATGACATACTTTATATTCTTGAATATTTTAGGAGACATTATCTTTAGTGAGGAATAACTTAGTAACTATTCATGGAGAAGTTTCAACATTGCCATGTCTACGGTATTTCAATTGTCGTCATAATAAACTTAAGAATTGTGGAATTCCTTCTGATATATTTGATTTAGAAGATTTAGCTGTTATTGTGAGTCTTTCTTTGTTTATATTATATATTTAATTCTATATAATGTTTATTAAAACATTAAATTTTGTAACTGTCATATGCAATTATAATAAAATATAATTTATTTTGTATATATAGGATTTTAGTCATAATCAGTTGCGTGATGTTCCACATGATTTAGATCATGCAAGAGGTTTGCTTGTTCTCAATTTAAGTTATAATAAGTAAGTATGAATAATTTTAATAATTAGGCTTTTTGTAAAGAAAATCATAAATAATTACACTATATAGTTAATAATAAATATAGTTAAATAATATAGTTTAATAAAATTGTATACAGTTATATTAAATATAACAATATAGTATATAGTTATATAATATATAGTATAACTATAGTATATAATTATATTTAATATAACTATATACTAGTAATATAACTATATATAGTATATTATTAAACTATATACTATAGTTAGTATATAGTTTAACAATAAATTTCATATTATTTTTTTCTTAAAATAATAATATTTTATCATTATTATAACAATTAATACAGAATGTTTTAATATTAGCATTATAACATAGAAAATTAACATCATTTAAAAATTCATTCAAGCCATCACTTTGTTTGCACCTATTAGAAAAAAATTCTAATTTAAGTACAGGTCCTATAACATGGTAGTTTTACAACATGGTTTTTACTTAACACATTTAGAAAATTACATTTACTCTCCTAAAACACAAAATATTTTCGTTAATCCTTGTAAATCCGCACTATGCACACACAAAATGCTATCATTGGAAAATACTTTTCTAAAATTAGTCATAAATGCAATTTTGCTAGTTTGCTGTGAGATGGATGATATGTAGTCTCTTTTTGATTTGAAATTGAATTAATTTTGTAATTGAGTTAATTGTCGACCATTGAGTTTTTGAGTTCCAGATGTTCAGTTTTTGGATAAAAAAAATAAATGTTTTTATTCTTCAGTAAAGGAGGTGAAATAGAAAAAAAAATTTTTTATTCATAAATTTTTTTTGGGTATGTGTTAATAAATGATTGTTTTGCAGCAGGTTAGATTAGAGATTTTATAAAGAGAACAGAGGATACACAAACTTTAAATGCAGAAAAAATTTAGAAAGTAAATCATTATTGTTGAAAAGAAAAAATGTTATCATTTTTAATGAATAGCAGTAAGGAAGATATAATTATGAAATGAATGTTATATTTCTTTCTTTTTATTTTATATATTTAGGATCTTATGCATATATTTTTTTCTTTCTTTATGTTTCTTAATAAAAATTAAATTTTTTATGTGGAATTAAAGAAAAAATTTGTTTTTAATTGGTTTTGGAACATAATTCTCCTTTTTATATTACTCTAGGTCTCATGTAACACAGTTTCACACAACATGGTATTTTTTAGGAACCCCCTCTATCATGTTATATGGGGGATACCTGTATTGAAATAATTTTATTGATTTTAATTGATTATGAAATATTTGTCATACATCAACTTATAAATTATAGTTATATTTGGTATATATATCTGATTTAATCTTTATAATCCATTTTAAATAGACAAGAAATCATTTAGCTGAATCACTTGTTGTCTATCAATTTAAATTGAAGAGAGAAATTTTTATAATTTATTGAAAATGTACATGAGAATTGTATGAGAAAATTTACAATTTTTAATTAATAATATCTGCTCAAAAAAAATAATCCAAAAAATATATGGATCATCAAGTTTGGATGTAGAGATTGTCAGTTTTATCTCAATTTTTATATATTCATGTCAAACAAAATTTTATTATTAGATATCTGATTATTTCTATATTATATTCTATTGTTTGAGCCACACATAATGTACATAATATATATGATTCCAATTCAATCTGACCAAGACAATATTATTATTATATGGGGTATATCAATGTGAGCACAGAGCAAAGTGCTATGTTGGACAAGAGTCAAGACATAGCTGCTTGAGATGTTTAGTTATATGTTAACTAACTGTCTGTGTCAGTGCTGAGAAACTTTCTTACTATGTTGCATGTATTGAGTAGTGATGCCTTTTG
>WUQG02415472.1:0-15772 GCA_011317285.2 Androctonus mauritanicus | reverse complement strand
GGAGTAGGTTTCGGCGGTGGTGTTGGAGGTGGTGTTGGTGGTGGTAGTGGGGGTATAGAAAAAGAAAAAGTTTGGTAATCGTAGAATCATATTCCATATTTTAAAATCAATTTTTATCATTTTAAATATGATATTTTCACCATACTTGTAACTGTATTACATAAAGATTATATAAAATGAAAGAATTGTAATATTATAATATATTAATAACTTCTGCATATGTATGTAAACATTTTCTTTATTTTTAAATAATTTATAGATACATTAAATGTTAAATATTATTATTAAAATGTGCACACATACAGTAGTGTACATAATGAAAGCCCATTGTCTGTGATAAAGAATAAATCTGTAGATATTTTATAAGTTTGTAATGTTATAATTCGATTCTAAAAACTTTTAACTAAATAAATATAAATTGTTATTTTATTGAAGATATATTCCTAATTAGGCTATTGAATAGTCTCAATTATTGTTAAAGATTTTAAGCATTTAAATATTTATAGAATAAATAAATGTAATTAAAAAAAATATTTCTCTGTATGCATCAGGTTACAATAAATTTCTAATTATTACATTACATTGATTTTATGTAGTATTTATCTAATTTAACTTATATTGAATTATAAATAACAAAAATTAACTACTATCTACTTATCATAAAATACATTCAATTATTAAAAATGATCTAAAGTAATAATATAATGTATCGAATATCTTATTATTCTAAATAACAATATCAAATATAGTAATCGACCATCAGAAAACTTGCTATAAACTATTCGTATCAAGTTTGTTTTGTTTGTTTTGTTTCAATTTATTAATATAACAATATCAAATCACTCCAAGCAAAATGATTGCCACTTATATATACTTTAATAAAATCAAAAGATTTTGATATAAATTGAATCTTAAATCATTTTTAACATAATAATATATAAGGATATAAATGATATTTACAGGTATACAGAAAGTTGTATATTTTCAATGAATTTTATAATAATAATCCTTTAAAAAAAGCATTTATAATTAAAAGGAAATAATTTATAGTAATATTAAACAATAAAGTTATAAGTTTTAATGTATAAAATCTAAATCTCTATAGTTTTTATTTTAATCTTACAAGATCTCGCATCAATTAATGCATAAAGTTGAATGATTAATAATAAGTTTTCATAATGAATAATAACATTTCAAAATATTGAAAATCTTTTCAAATATTTGCATAAGATTTCGTAAATTCGAAGAAACATTATTGTTAGAGAGGAAACATTTCACGAAAAAAGAAAAAATCATTGGTTTTGTTATTTTATTAATTACAAAATGAAAATACTCGTCTGAACACGTAACAACAGGAATTGATAAGATTATAAATGTAAATATTCAAATAAATGGAAGTTTATGATATATTTTTTGTATTTTCTGGCATAAATCTAAAAATAACCCAAAATAACAACACTGATCATTAAGATTATAATGAAACCTATCAAATTTTCAATTCATGAGAGTTTCTGGATCTTGGACTGTGTTTATTGATTCTACTTTTAAAATGAAGAGATTTCTATAAGAATTTAACTGAGAAAAATCAATATAGGTTGTTTTTGTCCTGTAATAATTGTACTTTCTAAAGATGACATGAATATTCTATAATTTTGTGCACGCTTACCAATTGAAGAAGTCCATATGCATATACAGATATCTCTAGACTTACAATCATTCGACTTATGATAATTTGATCTTATGGTTGCCCTTACAATATTTTAAACTTGGCTATTTTTATGATATATTGACTACAAATATTTTTTTGTTTTATTTAATTAAATTTTACAGTTGATTGATGGTCAAAATAGTAAAGCAATTGCATGCCACCTTGCACGGTTCAATTCCAGATGATTTTTATCATCTGAGAGGATCCGGGATCAAATCCGGATACTTTTATCACTTTAGATGATGTGATCTTCCAACGTCGTCGGAAATAACCGAAAATTACTGCTATTTTCGGTTATTTCCGACTTACGATAGAATATATCATACACATAAATGGAGAAGTGCTGTATATCTTAAATAACAATAAGCATATTTCCATAATAATGGTGTTTTGTATGCTTTATTATTTTTGTAATGTTTTCTATAATTTTCGAAATCTTTTTATGATTTTTTTTGAAATCTCAGTCTTTTCTGCAATGCTTGTATAGATTATGAAATTATTTCTTTTAGAATTTATGCAAATTTCTGTCATATTAAAATGTTTATTCTACTGTTGGAAAAGTGGGGATGATTTTATAAATTTTTCGATATTTTTGTAAACTTTTTATTAAATATTGAAATAGCTGTGTTAATTGACGCATCCATTATGAGATCAAAGAAAGAAATATCTAAACATGCATTCTAGATTCTAAAATTTAGAAATGTTTCTAGATTTTGTTAGTGAATAGAATGAACAACATGACATATAATAAATTTTTTATTTTTATTTTTTAATTTTATTTTAAAAAATTATATTCACACAAGTTTTCTTTTAAAAATTAAAGCACTTATTTGCTTGCAGATAGAATGCTGCTCTAATCTTTTAAATTTCAATGTTAATACTTTTAAACTAATAATTAGTAATTTCAATGATATCTCAGATTCGATCCTGCGCTATCTGCATGGACTGTCGATGCATTTCCTGCTAAGAAAATGACCAATTTATTATGTCATTATGATGTCACCATTATTGTTTAACGAAAATGCCATTGTTAACCTATTCCGACTTTACCGATTGTTTCTTTGTTGACATGCCGCCAATGTGAATTATAATCTTTATTCACGCCACAGTTAGTTCTGAATCTTAATAATATTCCATTGTTAAACCCTCTTAGCAACTTTAGACATTCTCATAATTTCACATAATTCCACTTTCTCATGTTTGATGTTTTACAGCTTATCAAAATGTAATTCCCAAATTCCAAAGTTATGCCTATATTTTATGAGGATTTAATGCATCGATCATTAAAAAGATATTGCCTTTTTTTAAAAATAAATTTAAAATAAAAAACGTAAGAAGATAATTTATGAAAGATGACTACATTGTTAAAATGTAGTTAACATTGACAAAGAAAACTACAAAGTCAAGAATAATTTTAAAAAATTAGATTGAGATGTAGCACAAAAATCTTTTTTAACGCATAGAAAATTACAAATTTAATAATACCAACAAGCATTATTAGTACTGATTTTAATTGGCAAAGTGGAAAAAAGTGGAAACATTACATATATTTAAATTCATTAAAATTCAAAATGATAGCGACAAAAATAGCATTGTTCAATATTATTCAGCCTAACATTTTTCTCTTTAAAAGTCAGACAGTAGCTGATTTAAACCAGAAAACAAAAAAATTGGAGAAATTCTTCATAAAATATTTTCATGATGAATGTTTCATGCACAATGAAATTCGACTTAACTACAAATGACTAAATTTCAAAGGTGATAAAGAAAAGCTCAGCTTTTATAAAGTTTAAGCATGATGAATTGATATTCTATAAAATCTCAAAAATACTCAGACATTAGATGTCATATTTTAAACCCAGAATTAACTATCATTAAAAAGACTAATACATTAATTTATAACTTTTTCAATCGCTACAACTATTTACAATTAAGATTAGAAGTGCACATTTACTGAATAGAAATAAGCATACAAAATACTCACAGCTTTGTAGAATTACTTTCGATGAAATCTGGAATTTGCACAATACTATTAGAGCAGAGTTTCCATATTATGGTCTTCGGCTCGGTAACCGGTCTCTTGGAAAAAATACCTGCCCTTAGAAAATATTAAAAATAATTGTCATATGAAATATGTATCAGAATTCTTATAGATGTAACTGTGGGTATAACAAGTATGTGTACAAAATTGGGTTTAAAAAATTTAGTTGCTGAGTGTTGGAATGAGCGCAAAAATCTGAGAGAAATCATATTTTGTTATTTTTATAAGAGTTGCAAGAAAATATAATAAAAAATCTTCAATTCTCTCTGTGAAAAATTTGGAAAAAACTACTCTACAGCATTCAACTGATAAAAATAGCGAAAAAATATCAAAAAAGAAATCATTTTTGAGACGAGAAAATAAATTTTTAAAAACAGTTTTAGTGCATATTAAGTCTAAAAGTAGAGCTATAATTTGTTGGAATTAATACAGTTTAAAGCGTCTTATATACAGAACTAATTCTTTCTGCGTTTGTTTTTTTTTTTCGTTGCTTATAATAGAAAGTTACTGAAAATCGTATTATGTATTTCCCACCCCCACTGTGGATATGTCGTTCAGATAAATGATAGGACTAAAAAAGCCGAGTGCAGACCATTCAAGAAAAATGAATTTGGGCTTTGGAAAAATTTGGACATGGAAATGAACCTGGATCCAAGCGGCCATTGGCCGACATATTGGAATAATTGAAAAATAATGATTTTTTCTTCGGTTTCAGCAAAAACCTATAATGACGTAGCCATAAGTATGTGCTAATGAAGAGCCATACGTAGGCGGTCACAGGCGTGGCAATTTCTTGTGCCCGTGACCGCCTTGCAAGTCGTTTATACTGACTCCTGTTAACTAGGATAACGCGCGCTTAACAAACTACGCCTTTATCGACTAATAGAGAAGAAGAGTAAAATATCTTTTATATTTAACATTCGAATTTTTGCGGTTTGGCACGCATTTTTCACTTTTAGAAATTTCAATAAAATGTTACATCAACACATAAAGATTTGTAAGAGAGAATAGCTTTTCTCCGATTTTTTAGCCATAAATTTGCAAATCATATTGATGTTATTAATACTAAATGGCACATGCCATGAATTAAGGAGCAATTGTTTAAATAACAATACTTGCATTAATTTTTTTGAGTTTTTAATGTCATATTCAAATTTAATTTTTAAATTAGATTTAATTTGCATTTAAATTAAATTAAATAACTAAAAATTCAAAAATCGCAAAATTCATTTATGTAAGACTTTCACCACTGATTAATTTGGCCAAGAAGCTTTTTCAATGAAGTTTTAATGTATAGAAATAAAAAGTTGAAGAATATCATATGATAATATTCAAAAGAGAATGGAGATATTAAAATATTTAAATTATTTACTTTTTGATCACCTATTTAATATATCTATTGATGAAATGGCAGTCCATTTTAGATCAACTAACAAGTCGGCATCTATAATATTCTGATGTACAGTTAAAATGCCAATGATCAGAATTCTTCTTTCAAAATTTCTTTTTTTATAATTTTTTGATAAATAATTACATATAATAAAATTCTTTAGGTGATAATTCTTTTAACACAATTAAAGATTTCTAAATTATATTATTTTTTAATTTTTTAATCTTCTTTAATTATATTTAGATTAATTATTTTTATTATTATATTTATAAATCTATTACAAATTTTATTTATGAATCATAATTACACTTCAAAAATTTTCACTTATTTATCACTTCACTTATTTATTAAAAAATTATAAAATAAAAGAATTTTATAAAATGTATTTGTATACATATTGCATGTTTTATGTATTCTTTTTATGTATTTAATTTACGAATATGTCTATGTAATTTGACAGGCACCTTAATCTTAAATAAAAATGATAATATAACAATTATAAATTCTTTATTAAAAATGATAATATAACAATTATAAATTCTTTATATAAGTTATGCAAGTTTAAATGTCAAGATATTAACATCTATCAAGGCTTCAATGCTAAAAACGACTAATATAAATTTGCAAATAAATGAAATGGGATAAGATATTCGAAGTATAAGATATTTTGAGTCATTTTTGTATTTTACATATATAGGAATCCTTTCATAATGTGGCTAATGCGTTCCAAAAAATTACTGCACTAATTGAATTCGCACTAGTCGGAAAAAATGGCAATTCGTTTTTAAAGGAAAATTTTTCCACATAAAAAAAGAACTATAACCGACGAAGAAAAATAGTTTGAACATAATTAAGGTTAAATAAATCTTTACGGCTGTGAGATTGAACTATTAGTTTCATTAACAGTATATGACAATTGCTAGATACTTTTATATATGAACATATACAAGTTTATATATGAATATATACTAATATATACATACTCATTATTTTATAGTTAAATAAGAAAACTATAAAATTTATATATCATAAAAATTATATTAATATAATAATTAAATTCTAAAAACTTTATGTGAAATATAGTATTATTGGAACTCATCATTTGCCAAATAGTTATACAGTATAATATACAATAGTAGTAATTATAAGTTTTTAAGATATGATTTTTGGCACATTCTATTATATTAATCGACAATGATAAACATAATATCACATTATAATCGATTATTCCACACTAATTAAATTCTCATGTAAAAATTATAAACTGCACTATAGTAAATCTTACACTAAATGAAATTGCACTATGCGAGATATTCCTGTATATATATATATGTATGTATTTGTTTTTAATTTTTGACTTTTAAGAGAGTGTCTCTGAAGTTTGAATATTCGCCATTTGTAAATGATTGAAATTTAGAGGGTCACAGCTACTATAATAAAATCTTTATGTTTGTTCCTTTAAGCGATCTCATTGGGGTACAAAAACCATATGATATTCTAGCTAGACGATATTATTGGATTATAATGGTCGCATTTTACTCTCTGATCTACGTCATTGGATAATAATAGTCATATGCAATAATCACGTGACTATTATAATCAAATGTGACTGCTTAGTTACTAAATTAATGGCGGATGTCGAGTACTATGCTGTATACATAGAGTTCGGCTGTATATTATTTCGATAAACTATTAAAATTCAGATTTTATATTAAAATTTTGTTATTGTTTCATTTTTAACGTGTAGTCTATCTGTAATTTTCTAACTATTATGTTACATTAATTAAATAATAATATCAAATGAGGTAAATTTTGATAGATTACTTTGATAGATTTAATGACTAGATCAAATACCACGTGGTGACATGCTATTACAAATAGCTATTCTATGTATATCTATACCTATATATATTATAAATTTGAATTTTGCTTATAACATAAGAATAGCCCAATCGTATTTCTTGATGCTTTTCTTTAGAGATTGCAACTGTCATTATATCTAAAGAAACCGCATTGCCATTGTTACCATAGCAACAAAGTTTGACTTATTTTAATTTTTAGAATTTTGTAGAAATTTTACAATTATTTATATGGCTGCTGATTTGTTATTTAATCAACAGCTTTTTTCAAATGATTTTCATTTTTAATTTGTCATATAATTCCTTTTTAAATTTTTTGCTGTCGCATAGTCCTTCAGCATGCTACTTTCAGCAATTCAGATCTGGAAACGCTATTCTAAGTGTCTTCGTTGCAGAGTGTATAGCACGTAGATGTCGCGAATGCTTCTATCACGGAATTACTCTACAGCAAAAATAAAAATGGACAACAAAAACAGACAGATATTTAATACATCGAGGTTACATTCCTCACCCAGTTTTTACACACGGCCAATTATATGTTGCCTTCTCTAGGAGTGAAAAAGTTTTTAATTGTGTCAAAGTTTTTGGAAAATCTCAAACACGAAATCCGGTATATAAAGAGGCTTTACAGCGGCAAACTTTTATTAAAATTTCTAAAATGTTTATTTATTATTGTTTTATCTTCTCACAAAATATAAATAATAAAAATCAACCGCAAAAACTTGCAGGTTTCAGCTAGTAAACAAATAAACTGCAAATTGGTCTTATAAGTCTCATTTTCTTTCTAGAACTAAGCTAAAACTATTGTTTTATTTCATATTACGCTGCTAATTGATATTAAACATATTATATATCACTGATTTTTCTCAATTTCGTAAACGGGTGTTTAACATCTGTTGATGCCAAAGGTATCAACTTTTTAGTTTTTCTATTTGAAGGCAAGAATTATCAATGGAACTTTTCACAAAAAATTGTATAGAAATGAACATTATTTTGATATTAATAACTTAAGATAAATTTTACATTGTTAAATATAGAATAACATCAGAACGGAAATGTGCTTTTAATTATGTGCCTCGTGAAATTTTCACGAGGGCGATGAGAATGTCCTCGTTTCCCTCGTGGAGTCAGGCGCCTGTGTTTTTATTATCAATAATCTTATTTTTAATCTGGCCATTTTGATCATTTTATAGTCTGACTGAGATTTACAAAATGGCAGAATCAAGTGAAATATTTAGAATCCTTCCATGGATCATATTGTATATGATAAGATACGGATAATGTTGATCACAATAAAAACAATAAAACTTAAATGTGAATGAATGAGAATATGTCCTGAAAATTTGACAAGTGTGCTCTTTCAATCGTAATGTTTAGCATGAATTTTAAGCTTTTATTGAGTATGATTTAATCACTCTGTTGAAATTACCATTATCTTTCATGTTTTGGATTATTTTGTATATTAATAAATCCGAAATGAGAAATGTTTTTATTGCAAATTATTTTACAGTTTCGTATACAATCTCCTTACAAGAATTACTCCCGTTACATTACTTTTAAACATAATACATTCAGAATGAATTTATTATGATTAAAATTAGTTCTAGCTTAATTTACTCAGAATAAAATGTATTGCGATAAGACGGTTGGTGTCGCGATCTTAATTGTATGATAACCTACGCTAGAAATTCCTACAGTGAATAAACAATAAATTATAATTTTATTCATTATAGAATAAAATTATAATTTATGGATTATTCCCTATAGATTATTAATTAAATTATCTATAAATTAATTATTAACTATAGATTATTTATTAAATTATTAATTTCTTGATTATTCACTATTGATTATTTTTCATTAATTTATAAATTAATGAAAAATCAAAATTTGCAAAATCTTATAGCTGATAAAAATCAGGAGAAATAGAACCGAGTTTCTTCAATAAATTTTTCAATCAAAATTTTCTCATTAATCGTTACAAGCAATACGTCAATTTAATGAAAATTAAGAAAACATCATAGCTCAGCTTTAAACAAACAGATTTCACCTTTTCTGGTATAGTTTAGTTATTTGCAATTGTTATCAAAATACTAAATTCACTAAAATGTTTTTCATTGTATTTAACAAAGTTAAGTCTGAATTCTTGGATCGGCCGGATGGTAATCGGTTACTTGGAGAATCTGCATTCAATTGTAGATCACAATCCATTTTTTCGCAAGGAGTCTAGCACTTGTCCGTTGATTCTCATCCTTCAACTTTTCAGTTACCCAATCGTGGGTGCTGGCTAGCCTCCGATTGATATTAAAAATGGCAGCCCCAAAAATATATTATGGATGATTCGGCGGCTTTTCTGAAACTAATGCAATCGGAATTTTTGGTAAATTGTTTTGTCTTTCAGGATATAGGAGAAAGTAGGCATTTATTGAACAGATTCGAAATGCAAAATATTTATTCACTTTATTAGAAAATACAAATGTGTTATAATTTTATTGTGTTTTCATTTTATTTTTGTGATTTTATTTTATGTAATATAATATGGCACTTCACGATTTTGATTAATCAGATTATTAAAGTTTCTTTCAGAAATGTAATTATAATTCATAATTAAAATTCTATAATTTATAAATCTTTAATTATG
Organism: Androctonus mauritanicus; assembly: GCA_011317285.2. Lineage (NCBI taxonomy): Eukaryota > Metazoa > Arthropoda > Arachnida > Scorpiones > Buthidae > Androctonus > Androctonus mauritanicus. Next base: position 6,133 of record WUQG02415472.1, on the reverse strand, counting down.
TTAAAAGAATTATCAAAATAAAGAATTTTATTGTATATTTATTAAAAAATTATAAAATAAAGGAATTTTGAAAGAAGAATCATAATCATTATCATTTTAACTATATAGATAGAATCATTACAGATGCGGCTTTTAGATGATTTAAAATGTACTGTAATTTATACAATATATATAGGCCCTATATATCATGTTATCATATCACTCCTGAATTTTAATGAATTTAAATAAATGTAACGTTTTCACTTTTGCTTTGCCAATAAAATTCCTCAGTACTCAAAATGTTTATTGATTTCATAAAATTTGTATTTCTCTATGCATTAGAAAAGATTTGAGTGTGCTACATCTCAATCTAATTTTTTTTAAATTATTTTTGACGTTATAGTTTTCTTTGTCGACTTTGACGATATTTTAGCAACGTAATGATCTCTCACAAATTATATGTATTATGTTTTTTATTTAAATTTTTTTTAATAAAAGGCAACATCTATTATGTATCTAACTGTCGATGCATTAAGTCCTCATAAAATACAGGCATAATCTAGGAATTTAGGAATTATGTTTAGATGGGCGATAAAGATTTCAACATCGAATATGAGAAAGTGAAATTAGGACGAGAATATCTAAAATTGTGAAGAGGGTTTAACAATGGAATATTATTAAGATTCGGAACTAACTTTGGAGTAGATAAAGATTTTAATGCACAATGGGTTACATGGCAACAAAGAAACAATCGGTAAAGTCAGAATAGATTAACAATGGGATTTTTCGCAATAAATAACAACATTGGTGACATCATAATGACACAATAAATCAGCCATTTTCTTAACGAGGTATGCTTCTAAAGGCCATCCAGATAATGTAGGATCGAATCTGGGATGTTATTGAAATTACTAATTATTAGTTTAAAAATATTAACATTAAAATTTAAAAGATTAGAGCAGCATTCTATCTGCAAGCAAATAAATGCTTTAATTTTAAAAATCAAATTTGTGTGAATATAATTTCTTTAAATAAACTTAAAAAATAAAGATAAAAAATTTATTATATTTCATGTTGTTCATTCTATTATCGAACAAAATATAAAAACATTCACATATTAATGGCCATATTCCTCTTTACTAAGCCGGGCAAACATGAGAATCATTTTTTTAATTAATATTGAGCATAATTCTCGACGAGAGCGAATTATGCCGAGAAGAACGATTGGCAGGAGTTATGCCATTAAATAACTATTAATTTTCTGTTATTGTTTAATCATAGAGTTATTTCCTATAATTTTAATTATTCTAAATTCATTTAAAAGATTTTCATTTTAATGAATTTTGATTTTTGAAGTGTTTTTCTGGACAAAAAATTACTATCTTCGACAAACTAGTTTCTGTGTAAATGAAATTATATTGAAGAAGGTAATTTCATCATAAAAAAATTTCAAACTTTACATAATTTAGTCTCTGAGATAATTACGTTTAATTCAGTTATGGAAGTTTTCATATCAAAAATAATTTTCCCTTGCGATCTTTTTCCTTCGCACTTGGAGATCCCGTCTTATCTGTTATTCTTTTAATACTTTGTTCTATATGTTAATGCCAGCTATGTTTTCAGCTTGATTTTCAACGAATCCCGAATCGAAGGCATCTTAAATTTGTTCTATCACCAACATTCCACTACTTTATCTACTTCCAGTGATATTAGCTGCTTGTCATCGAATTTATACACATTCCAGACACATTCTAGATACACACATACACATTAATACACATTCTAGATATCCATTAGATTCAAACCAAGAAATGCAAAAGCGATATTTATCGTTAATCTGTAAGTTCATCTGAAACATGTTTAAGACAGAAATTTTTCTGTTGATATATATTTTTCTATTACTGATTGGAACAACAAAACCAATCTCGTAATTTAATCGCCTAGTACAGGGATGGCGAACCTATGTATGGCACGCGTGCCACAGATGGCATGAAAGAAAATTTTGATGGCAGGCACAAAAAATATGATTTTTTTTATTAAGTCATAAAGAAACTTTATTTTATAAAAATTTTAACCACATGGAATGCAATTTCTGAAACTTTCTATTGCTTAAAAAGATTAGCAAAAGCATTTTTATCAATATTTTCATCGACGTGGGCATGTGAGTCGCTATTTTCTGAAATGAATTTTATAAAAACTAAATTTAGAAATAGGATGACGGACGAATCAAGCTCTGCATGTGTACTTTTAAAAATAACAAAATATAATCCACATATAAAATCCTTAACATCGAATATGCAGCAACAAAAATCACATTAAAAAACAAATGCTGAAAATGAAAAAATTGATTATCATCTAATCTTTTTCATTCAATTTTAATATTAAAGTTCATTAATAATGATAATAGTAAAATAATAACTGTATTTGATCTATTATTTTTCATTTAAAATTAAAAACAAAATTCATTATTCCTTAGCAGGAAAAAAACATTTTGATATCATTGATTCCTCATATAAATTTAGAAAGTTTAAACTTAACTCTATCTAATCTCCAACAAATTATATCAATAATGAGTTCAGAAGACTTTATCCCTTTACGATACCGATTCCAGATTATATCAATTATTTATTTTCATTACTATTTCTAACTTCTTAGAAAAATTGTAAACTGTTATCTTTATTTTTATTCTTTAACTATTAGCAATAATCGAAAGAAACATTCTACATAGACGATACTTATGTTAAGTCGCCATATTACTCAGAATATACTTTAAATGGTGGCGGTCACTTTTAGAGCCCATTACAGGCTGAACAATAAGTAGGATGGAGTCAACCGGAAAATTAAAAGATGCGGTCAAAACAGATTCTGAAAAAATAGAGGTGTGGGTCTTAGGAATTGAATCGGCTCCTCTAGAGTAGATACAAGTTGCGTTATTTTTGTTAAACTGCTATATCGCTCATGGAATAGATATTCTGTATTTGGCTAGTGACACTTTTAGATCCCACCACAGGCTGGCAACATCCACGATGGGATCAATTAGAAGGTTGAAAAATGAAGTTCAACAGGCCGAACCAGACCCCTTCTGAAAAACTGGAGGTGGTACAGTATCACCTCAGACCTCCAGTTTTTCAGGAGAGTCTGAGATAGTACTGCTTATCACTTCGGACCCTCCTAAAAAACTGTTAACCATGTCGAATCCTCCAAGGTGCCATTGCTTTACCATCTTGGTAAGGAACCATGCTGTAATTCCATCTTGAAGAGTCAGCCATCCGGCCAACTCCAGGATGGAAGTATAGCAGAGTATAGCGTCGGACATTCGGACGCTCATCCTTCCTGATCATATATTGTAATTTGCTGAAATTAATGTTACATTCATATGAAGAACTTTATAAGCAACGGCATCAATTACAATGGTTACAGCTGAAAATATGTTTGTATGATAAATTCTTTGTAAGAATAATTCTCTTAAATGATGAAATTCTTATGATATCAATTTTGACTTATTTCGATTTTCAAATAATTTCAAAGATTGCCTTTGAATGTTGGGGAGTTTCCTACCAAACCGTCTTGTGTGAAATCTGTGGTCATTCTATGAAAGTAAAGAGAGATCGATTTCCTCCAGGGGAACTGAACTCTAGCTTTAAATCTCCATTCCTCAACTTTTTAAATGCTGAATGCTATTGATTGAACAGATAATAGGATTAATAAGCAGAATTTTATTCGGCCGCGAAGTTTTATCCATAATGATGATTACTATTTAGCTATTATCGGGTTTCTGGATAAATAAAAATCCCGTAAAAAATTGTGCTCTTGAAATGGTTTTTGTGGTTTAAAGCGAATAATTATCATAAATTTCACTAATAAATTTCGTCCGAGAGAAAATTTTATCAGAATGATTTATTTATGTTTTATATGGATTAGAACAATTTAGAAAAATCTGATACAGTGAATGATAACTTTAAAAAGTGCTTAACAGCAAACAAACAATTATAAATCAGATTTGGAAAAGCTAGATTCAAAATGATGTTAACCGAATGAATATATCTCTAATTTTTATATCGAAACAAAGTAATTCAGAGAATATAAAGTGACTTTACCTGTATTCTCGTAATGAAATATAACATAGTTATTCATATATTTAAAGAAAAATAAGATAAAATAAGATGGGATGCCATTCATTTTTAATACAAATTTTCTTGATTTTGCATATATTTTTTTCTTAATTTTATGATGCTTTCATCTTGTCAGATAGTAAGTAGCAGGTTATTCCAATATTACACGATTCACTTACAACCACAAGATCTCAGTTTCTTTAAATGAAATTCGCTTTGTTCCACAAGATTTCTTTCTATCCGCGATTCTTCAAGTGGAAGATATTTATGTCTTAACGTGAAGACCATGAGCCGAAATGGTATTGTGAAAATTTAAGTTATTTTCTAATGATATGATTCTAAAAGAATATTATTTTGATAATAAATATTGCTTTGAATAAAATTTGCATGTTAAAATTTTGACAATTTCCATAAGATAAATTCTTTATAACAAGTTTTTTTTTTTCATTGAATATCCAATCTAAGATATATTACAGCATTTATAATACATCAGAAAAATATATCTAAGAATTGTTCCCTTCAGATCTTACATTTTTCAATCAAACAATTGAATAATATATTATATAAAAATTTTTTCATATTTAATCATCATCACTGGTTAGTGAATCCTAAAAAATGTTTGTAGCTTTTATGAGTTTCTGATAAAATTATTTGATTAATTCAATAATAGTTGGTGATGTAGTGATGGCTTCTAGCAAGACGTCTGAATTCGAAATACCGTATCTAAAATCATTTGTCTTCTTTTTTTTATGGAATTATATTCCACTGAATTATTAGAAATCATTATCTAAGAATTTAAAGTGGAATATTAGTTGTGCATTAAGAATCAAATTAATGAACTTCTGATCATTGCATAATTGTTTTACGCGTTTAAATAATTTAAAACAAGTCGTTTTAATTTTATAATATCTTTAGCTATTGTGTTATTAAAAATAGCATCATTTACGTTTATAACATTAATTTTTGGATAATAATTCAATTATTATATTATAAATATTCTGATATTTATTTAATATTCAAAATTTATCTTATTATAATTATTCTTTTTTAAATTTTTTTATAAAAGAAGAATAATAATTTAATTTAATAATAATTTTGTTTAAATATAATAGTTACTTTGATATTCTACAGATGGCGCTATATCAAGTTTGTCTATGAGTATTCGTCTAGAGAAGATGGATTTTTATCTATTATTTCTTAAAATTTTATTTCATTATTAATCTCGACTCAGATTATAATAATTACGATAATGATCAAAGCAAATTATATAAATCTTGGTGGAGGTAATAAATCATTTAAGATTTAGGATTAAAAATAAAAACTCTAACTTTGTATTTGTTGAGGTTAGATTTTAAGCAATAATCCCTTGATGTATAGATGACAGCAATATCGGAAAGTTGTCAAAACATTAGACAAACAAGTAGCTTTTCTTGATGGCTGTGAGGGATTTCGTTCACAGGATTAACGTTAGGAATTTATTCTTTTTTTGTATAAAGAAAAATTTAGCCGAGATTGAAAAACTGCTTTAATGATATTAAACATGAACTTTAACAACTGGGAAAAAATTCTTCAGCAATATTTATTATAATACTTTAGTAGTTTACGAGCATTATGTAAAGATATGGAATTTTTTCAATGTGAAAAGTAAGATTTTGTCCAAGTAATTAAATTTTACATTAGACAATTAATAATTATTATTTATAAAATGTAAAATTTGTTAGACAAAAATCTTGCTAAAAATAAATTAATTAAAATTAATATGATTTACATGTTAATAAATTTACATATTGAGCAATATAAATAATAAAAGCTATCTACTTAAGTATTAACAATTTACATAATTTACTACATACTAGATAAGATATTTATTCTGATTCAGGTAGCTAGAGAAAACAAACATAAAATACGATTAATATGAAAGCATTACTAGATCAAAACATTAGCTAATCTAACAAAGTTTTACTATTAGAACCTATGCAATATTAGTTGCATCACGAAACTTCATAAATCGATAATTATATCGGGTAAAAACTCTCCCATAA
>WUQG02415461.1:0-15772 GCA_011317285.2 Androctonus mauritanicus | reverse complement strand
GTAATTATCGGCAATAAAATTTTCAGAAATCCGAGTGAAAATACTGTTTTATTGCCTATACTGTACAGTATTTTAGTAGGAACATTTTGGCGCAAAACTTTTCCAAACCGCATAATAATGTGTTAATCCGTACTAATTGAAACTTATTCCTCAAATTACAAACCGTACTATAGTGGGGTCAGCACTGAGTGAAGCCGCACTAAGCGAGGTATACCTGCATTATGATAAATAGAGGAGATTTTAAATGAATAATTTCAGAATTTGAAATACATATCCTAAAACTACTTAATAATATTAATTTTAAGATCACTAATCATTAGCCATATTCTAATTCGTTTATGTACGGTACGAATTATCATATATTGAGACTGCGGATATGCGGACATGCATGATGTATGTATTTAGAAATAGGTAGACTATATACAATATTAGAACTATAAAATATATTATTAGCTAAACTGATATAATTACTAATTTTGAGATATTAGGCATACTTTCCCAAACTCTTAAGTTTTTGCAAATCAACTATGATATACACAGTATATTCAATTTCTTTACATTTACATTAAAATAAATACGCTTAATACTGATTTAAAAAAAGAAAAACCTAAATTAATTATTCAATATAGGAACTTCAATAAATATTGAGCTATATAACAAGATATATTATTTATGATACAATATCTATTCAATAATTTTGAATACGATTCTTGAATGAAATTTTTATTTTTATACTGTATTATCTAAAATTGCTATAAACTTCTATAAATCTATTTTATTTTTTCCATTTAATATAAAATTTATTTGTTAAAATATTAATAAATGTAAATATTTTACTTACTATTCTCGAAAAAATTTCACATGTTTAATTTTACTATTTTCTTGTCTTAATGATAGTAACTGACTAATGGCATCTTCAAAATACACATGCAAATGATGTTCTTCTGCAATAAATAAATTTAAATTAACATATTAAAAAATAGAAATTGAAAAATAAGTAATCTTAAACTTACTAAAATAATATAATCAAAAATGCTTTATATTAATAGTTTTAGAATTTTTTAAAATATAAACATGTTTTTATAAACAATTTATATTTTATCAGATAATTACAAATGAACATACACCATTTTTTAACATGCTTTACAATTTTTGTTTTACTTTCCTCTTTTATTTATTTTTTTATTTCTGTAATGCATAGACCTTCCACAACAGATATGGTAGAATTTTAATAAACTAACTCATTTTTCATAGAATGTGCAAAGGAACAATATGAAAAAGTAAATAATATATGAACTATATTCTTTATATAGTTTAAAGTATTGAAACTATTTTTTTCAAAATAACTTACTAGATATTATATCGCAATATATATTTAAGAATAGTTATTAGATAAAAATGATTTCAAGAAATGCTTTTTTTTATAAATTCATGCTTACTCGAAATAAAAATATATAGGCCTACATGTGCTCCTCTAGTTACCAACATTTGTATTTACGAACGCGATATTTGATTTTCAAATTTCACAAAATTTCAGAAACTCTTCGATAATTTTAAACAGTATGATAGTAAATGCTTTAGCAACTTATATTATGCAAAATTACACAGTTAGTTATCCTGTTACAGCAGCATTTCAAGATGGCGATGATTATGCAAAAAGACTCACATTATAATCTGAACTTTTTGTTCAAATCTGTGTGAAATAAGAAATTTCTGATTGATACAATTGTGAATTACAATACAAAAAACAGTATATAAAAGTTATTTCAGTTGTTTCCGGAGCCAAATAGCAACAGTATCTGGGTTTCGAACAAAGTTTACATTAATTATGTTCGTAATTAGAGAAGCTCATATACTGTACTTGTATTAGTTGAAGAATTAAATATTTTAAGCGTAGCATATATTAAAAATTTGAAGCATACAAATACCATCAACATTTGCAAAGAATGAATTCCGAATGTCTTCCCGGAAGTAAAAATTCACGAATGAGTATTTAGATTAATAATATGTTCTCTACTTAATATGCAATCTTCACATTGATTCGTGCTTCACACTAAACTTGAAATCAGTCGTTCTAAAAAATTAACAGAAAACAGTGAAAAACAAACAAATGTGTGAACAAAAGCAAAAATGTATACATATTAAAGTACAACAGAAGGAAGATAAAACTGTATTTATGATTTATACTTTATGGTTATCTCGTTAGGTTTAACGAGATAACCATACGATTAGGCTAGTTTTAGTCGCAATTATTATATACATGTAATTTATCTGGCAGTAGCCATTTATAGACCCCATCACAGGCTGGCCCAAATCCATGATAAAGTCAATCAGAAAATTGAAGGATTTGGTGCAACGACCTGGGCCTAAACCCTTCCCGAAAAATTGAAAATGTGAGACCTGAAATTAAACACGGATCCTCCAAGGTAGCAAGCGATTGCTTTACCATGCGACCATTCCGGCCAATATTATCTCGTTAATACTTGAATTCGCGAATGCTGAGAACTGATATATTTATAATATATCAAATAATATTAGTGTTAACTAATAAATAGATTTTAAAGGAATTACAGTATTTCAAATAGTCGCGATTATTATTTCATTATCTTAATACAGTAACAGTAACAACTTAATATAGTACTGTATCCATATCTTAATGCAGTAATACAATATTATATTCACAACAGCAGATTTTTCAGGCAAGCAGATAAATGTTTGAAAGTTGACTGACTGATTTGAATTACTCCACCGAATCACGCAATCGTATATAACTGGCAGCATTTTTAAGCCCGTTCCACACTATCGAACCGCTCACGATTCGACCTGGTTGCGGTCAAACATTCCTGCATTGTTTGTAACGAACCTGTTTATACAATAGGTAACGGTTCGAGTCTCCCATTGTATAAACAGTCTCATCGAGAAAGATAACCATAATTGCTAACTCTTCGGATTAAAAATTTAATATCATTTTCTACAGCGCATCAGCGACTACGTATAATCTGAGACAGATTTCAGACTTACTGGCGAGCAAATATTTGAACACATTGTAAAATGACCAGACTGAGAGAGGAAAGAAATCGAACCGTGAGCGGCTCGATAGTATGGATCGTGCCTTAAAACCCATCATGGGCTCCTAATATTCATAATGGAGTCAACTAGAAAATTGAAGGATGGGGTTCAACGGACCGAGCCATCTGAAAGTAATATGTTGATCTTGTCCAAATTATTATTAATTAAATAAACTAATTCGTTCAATGAAATATCAAAGAAAATCGATCAATGAAAACTGGATTTTTAACAGTAAACGAGGCCAGGGATGGTAATAAAATTTTTTACTTTAAAGTTATTTCACGCTATAAAAATTTCAATTTTTGAATAACAAATACATTGTAAAGATCATTTAGTAATCTCTTCACCAGTTCAAAACAAATTTTATTCGATTAAAATTAATATTTAAAAAAATATTTCTCTGAACTATGTCAAATGTTACAACCTATCCCTTTGTCCGATAGGTTGTAACACCCTATGGGATGGGTTGCAATACTACAAAATTTCAAGAAATAGCCTGTGTCCAAGTTTTTTCTTGCACTTAAATTTTAGGATATAACCTAATAAGTTTCGATTTAATCCTGTGATGAATAATTAGAATCACAATTGTGACAAACATGGAAGGGATTACCAGCTATGCATTCTTCTTCACTTCCTTTCTTACCTACTGCATTGGATACATTTTCCCCACTATTATGATCAGGATCATTTAATAAAAGTTCTTCACTATTATAGCTGTTATAGTCTTCATTATACATGAAATAAAAATATTTTCTTCATCTAAACTGCTACTGCTTGGATATTTAACGTTTGTGAATCGGCATCTCTGATTTATACTGTTACAATTTGCCCTACGCTTTACGTTATATCTGTTCCAGTTTCTACCATTTTGATTTGGAAGGCACCATCACAGTTAGACTTAACATATAATAGCGAAGATAGGTTAAGTTATACCATTGTAAATTATTACATGGCTACACAGGAACAATTATTAACAATTGAAATGGATTTATAACAACTTTTCTTTTAGTTTTGTCGCTCTTAAAACGTTTTTATCGAATCAATCCCGTTACATTTGCGTCAGCTAACTGAGAAAACGTGGTTAGATGATAACCTTTACTAGACATCTTTATGTAAAATTTCAAGTTTCTTGAACAAATTAGAATGAGTATTGATATCTTTTACAATCAACACATCGTAACCGAACTCCTTTATAATATTAGTATTAGCAATTAATAAATATACTGCGTAGCAATACTATATAGAATTTTACTCAGGTTCTTGATTTTCCAAAGAAATTATTTTTTCCTTTTATCACACTATATATAGAATATGTTAAATATATTATCATCAGATGATCTTAAAAATATAATTTTCAAGTTTAAAAAATTAATACTTTCAAAAGTTTACTCATTAAAAATAAGTTTAATTGATAATTTATAACAAATTTAAATATTTATTAAATGAATCAATTACATACTGTATTTTAAAAATTATAAATAAGCAGTGCAGTGGTAAGCCATAAGTTATCCCCATCGATATATATACATCGATGGTTATCCCCGAATTATTAACGTTATCTATAGTCAAAAATATAATATAAAATCTTGATAATAATTAAATTAATCCTGTAGGATTAAATTATGCTGTATCGAGATGACCTTTAATGGCAAAACATCAATAACTTACCAAATTTTATGAAAATCTATTAGCTAAAAAAAATCTATTAGTGGGGGACACAAACATGATGGTGATCTTATAAACAGAGCCGTCTTAATGGAAGGGCACATTGGACAGTTGGCCAGGGATCCCATGATTCCAGAGTTCTTGTAGTGAATTTATTATCAACTGATTAATATTTTTTATGTTTAAACATTGATTTTGTTGAAAGTACCAATAAATCTAAGACTTTAATTTATTGATCATTTACATTTGCATTTTTATTCCTGTGAATAGGGTAGGGTAAAAATTTATCTTACCAGTCTGACTGTTACTTGCGTCACCTCTCAAACAGTCGAAATATTATGCTATGGATCGCGCAGTGAACAACCATGTAATAATGTACGAAAAAACAGTATGCTCAGATTTCAGGATGGCGACGCGAAGCACACAGCCGTCACGCAGGTAAACTAAATTTTTACGGTGCTTGCGAAGAGTAATCTCATTATTATGTAATCAGTGTTTTCAACTATATGATGTAATGATATCGAAGTTATAATCAATATTACATGGCTAACGAAATATTGCCGTTTAGATTTTATGACGTAAAACATTATTCTTGGAATGTCTTTTGCATACAGCACAGTATATGAGATTTTAAGTATTTTCGTAATATTTGCGAAAAATACTATCGTATTCATTACTATTCGCCTCTTCAATAACCACACGTATAACGACATGATACGACTCTTATTAGGCGAATTTTTTGCGATATTTATTGTTTGAATTATTCGATTCTTATTAAATTATTATAACAATCTTTGAAGTACAAATTTAATTTTAAGCATTTGTATTCTATTTCTCCAAAAAATATATCCATTTCCGAAGTTGCTGGGAATAATTATTATGTCACAGAATCCGAGAGATAGTAATGACTATTCAATACTTCTCCGGTAACGTAACATTAATGATAATTCTTTGAGGTATCATTATGCCACAAAAATGAAAAGGTTAGATTAGTTTCAATTAAGCCGCCATATCACACTTGGAATATTCTATACCTGGTGGTAGCCATTTTTAGAGCTCATCACAGGCTGGCCAACACTCATGATAGAGTCAACCGGAAGGCTGAAGGATGAGGTTCAATAAGTGGGCATGGACCCATCTTGAAAAACTGGAGATGTGAAACCGGAATTGAACTCAGATCTTTCAGGTGGTCTACAAATGCTTTAATACGCGGCCATTCGGACCACCAAAAAGTTAAAGATTGGATACATAACAATGGAAATAATTTTTGGTAAATATTACAAATGCAGTAATATTATTATAGTTACGTACATTTTGCTCAGAATTTTTTCAGAGCAGTTACAACAACCTATTTTGACCACAATCAAATTTTTTCCATAAATTTCAAGACGAACACAAATATCAGATTTTGTGAAAATCTGTCCAGTGAGAACCGAAGTGACACAGATGAACAAAATAATGAAAATGCTAAGTGTTTTTCATAAACATTGCAAATTCATCTAAAAAATAAGATTATTTTTATATTTATTCTGATATGAAAAAATTATTCCATACATTTTTTTCATAAACCGTATCGATTTAGGGATAAAATCTATTTGTCTTTCTTTTTTGAAAGTGATTAAGTGAGAAGAAAGCAATCAACTCTACTTAATGATGTAATGTCTAGTGAGAAAAACAAAATAACTGCTACAAGAATGCTATTGTTTGACATGTCTTCAGATTTTTTTTCTACAACAAGTTTTAAAGAAAATCATTACAGAAATAAATAATATTTTTACGTTTTAGGAATTTTTTGGAAGTTTAAATTTAATAATGTTAAAATTAATTTTATAAAAAATTCATTTTATTTAACTTTTTATAAAAAATAAATTTTTGTAATAACTTTATATCTTAAATAATTGACGAAGTGAATCAAAATTGTATTTTTCTTTAAGATTTATTTTATAAGAAAAATGAAACAGAAACAATGGATAAATAAATATATTTAATATATGAAATTAATGAAAAGATTTAACTTTCCTAAAAAATACACAGATTGTTCGAAAAACTAATTAAGAGAAGAGAAAAAATTAAATAATGATAAATAAAATTATAGTAGACCCTGATTATCCGGAGTTGGATTATCCGAGTTGCTGTTAATCCGTAGTATGGAAATGATGTTTAAATTATCAATTTTTTTTTTTTATCTTAGATACGATATTCGAAAGATTTTTAAACGCCCCAGATTTGTTTCATTATATCTTAGATAACTGACAATCAAAATTATAATCAAATTAAAATTACAAATATTGCAATAATTTCTTGCTACAAAGCAAATAAACAAATACAAATAAACAAATTTCTTGTTTCATTTTTGATAAATAATAGAACATTTGAATCATTATCACCATTAGCAGCAAAAGCAAATTTTATCTTCTTTCACTGCTAGATATATATGTAAATGAATATTTCCTTCTTTTATTTCAATAAGTACGTATCTTGAACTATTTGCATCCACTGGAAACTAGCTACTTTTCTAATGTCGTCTCTCCATCGTTTGTATTGTCGGCCAGGATGTCTTTTCCCTTGTCTTGGTTGCCACTCTGTAATCTTCTTAGTACATTGATTATCATTGTGACTTGCCCAATGCTATTTATTGCTTCTAATTGCTACCATTATTTCTTCTACTCTAATTTGTTCTCTTATCCAGGTGTTGCTCTTGCGATTCCGCCTGGTGAATTCTAACATGTATTTTTCCATGCTTATTTGGGTTGTTCCTAGTTTCTGTCCCATTTTCTTTATAAGAGTCCATGTTTTGCAGCCGACGTCCTTACTAATAGTATGCACATATTGATGATGAATTTTCTTTTGAAGTATACTGATATCCTATTATCCCTTAGCAAGTTGTTGTATCAGCCGTGTGCACGCCATCACAATATCATCCTATATTGAATTTCTTATATCTGTTCTTATGTTGTGATTCTAATCCTAAGTTTTGTATCTTTTCAATTGTCCAACTTTCTATCATCGATAGTTTCGGCTATACTTCTTTAACATTATGTTTGTCTTTTCACAATCATTTATAATTCTATTTTCTCGATTTTTATCTCGAGGTCAATTAGCATTTTTGTACTGTAATTCATTCGGTGTTTAGGCGAACACATTGTCTTTTGCAAATCTAAGATGTGTGAGATATTCTCATTTTAGTTCCTTTGTGCATCCCATTCATTTATTCGACAGAATATTTCTTCTAAGCAAATTGTGAACAATTTCGGTAAGATACTGATTCCTTAACGGACTCCTTTTGGAATTTTTATCTTTCTATTATCTTTATATATATTTGAATTTATGTATGTATGCAGTTTATTTATTTTTTAGTATTAGGCCTAAATGCATATTATCCGTAATTTCGGTCTTTTGAGTATTTTGCGAATTACCTGCGAACTGGTTGTCCGGAAAATCTAATTTTCCAATTATCCTGGTTAATTGCGAGTTTATTGTTAGCATTACTTTAAACTTATGCAATTGCAATAATATTTTAAAAAATAAAAATATAAAATTTAATTGAAATTTTTATAAAATTAAAAGGATAGATAAAAACATTTATATTTTACTTAAATATTTATAGTGATGACAAGAAAATTACAATATATAAAAAGAAAATTATTTTTTCTTCAGACCATTGATGGAAAATTAAAAGCTAAAGAAATAATTGTCTGTTTTTATTACCATTTATGAGAATAAGCAAAAACATATCAGGGGTTTCAAACTCTTTCTTTTGGCCGACTTTCGGAATAAAAATTTGCTCGGTCCACACAAATCTTTTATTGATGAGAAATACCAATAACAAATTTGAAAAATTCTAAAAATTCTATGGATTTCTACATATATATTTACCATATTATATCACATGTAACAAAATAAATAAGAAAATGGTCGTCATATTTATTTTTGGCATATGACTTTTTAAAAAATGTCTTTGAATCTTTCCGTCCACATGCCACCATTTGGGAATCACTGACTTATATAGTACTAACATTGCATTTTTTATGTTTAATAATATTTTCCAGTTCTTTAGAAATTCTAGTTTTCAGTCACGTTTTTGATATGTTTTTTGAATTTTATATTATATTCTACTTTGAAAAGTTTAAGTATATATACTAAGTAAGCATAATTATAATAAGAAAATAAATTATGAAGATAGTAATAAGAAATTATAACTTTATTTGATTAGTTTTACATGTATAATTTTATTTTTAACAAGGAAAATAAAATAAATTCATGAAAAAATATAAAAATACAAATCAATGAATATCCAAATTCATACTGTATTTTCATGAAATAAAAGTGAAAAGTATAAAATAAATGCATTTTGTCAAAATAAAAAATTATAATATTGTATATAAATAATATAATAGTAGATACAAAATATTCTTTATTATTCTATCTATGATGTAATTGAAAAAAAAAATTAAATATCTTGTTAATGATAGAAATTCTTTAAATTTTCTATCATTAACAAGATATTTATATTAAAAAAATTCCTAGTCTTTTTTTTTTAAAAATAATGTTTAATCATGTTCTTTTTTAAACATTTTTAATACCTTTTACCTTTTTTTACCATTTTTTTTATTTTTTAAAATATTAAAAAACTTTTTTTTGCCTTTCTTTTAAAGTTAAGTAATTTCATTCAACATTAATATAAGTATTAGTTATATAGGCCTAAACTATATAGTTCTTAAAGAATTATACATTTACACAAAGCCATCATATTATCTATATTGTCTTAAAATCTCTCATTAATAGTTTTAAAGATGTCAATGTAAAAAAATTCAAATTTTATTTCAAATTTGATAAACTTATAAGATTCGTGAAACTTAAAATGAGGATTAGTAGCGATAAAAAGTTCAATAACTTAAAACCACCAACAACTAAATAAAAAAATGAAAAATCTATATAGTAAAAACGCATCAGAATATATGATGACCTCAAACGTCAATTTCTGTTAAGTTAATCTTAAGGGAGTTATCGGATTCGGATGTTATTTGGAATACGAGTTTGAGAGATCTTTATATACAGTTACATAACTATCGAAAATATTATAACGAATTTGTATTTTTAAAAAAGAAAATTAAATATTAGAGTAAACCTCCGTCAGAACTGAACATCTTCAGCTAATAAGAAGCTTCTTGTTAGCTGAAGAAGTTCTAACGACAACATAATGATGACAGTATAAATTAAGCAAATATGAATAGGGCCCATATTTAGAAGATTTACTCAAATGCTTAATTTTATTTTTACCAAACAAAACTGTAATAAGATTCCTATAAAATCAATAGTTTCGAATGCATTTATCTACTACTAGTTTTATTTATCAGATATTTTTATTGGAAATGTCTAATAAATAAAATTAGAAACAGAATATTTCTATTCCGGTAAATATAATTATTCATATATGTTTCGTTTTCAGATTAGTAAAATTTGTCATTTCATATATTTTAAATGATAAAAAATATTTAGCGTTGCATGCTGTTTCTGACAAATTTTCCTGTTTATATACAAATAAATGTAAAACTTGTTTTCATTTTGCAGCTTTAAAATCCATTTCATTAGCTGTTCTCATAAAAAACATGAAAAATGTTTTATATATTAAGCTTAATAAATCTTTGGATGAAACAATCAAAATTTAAAAATTAAGATACTTTTGAAATCAATATTAAAATTCCTTAATTAAAATGATGAATCATATAATATTATTTATGAAAATGAAATCCTCGAGACAATCACACCTTATGATTTTAAATTTGATAAAAATCCGTAATATTTTAAAAATTAGCGTGAAGGTACGATTTGAAACCTATGCTATCTTACCATTAGTTAGAAACATGTTTATTCTCTCAAATTATCGATCATATAATTTGGATGACACTAAATATTAATTTTATTCGAATAATGCCAATCTTATAACAAATAATTCAACTAAACAGAAATCTCAAAAATAATGATGAAATAGGTAATTATCGATTGATTTCTGGATGGATTGAAAAGCATCCAAAAATTTTAATCATTCATCTATTTTTGATGTTATATTATTTTTTGGTAGGGCAGTTCTTATATTTATGAAGTTTTGTCAAATTTTCAAGAATCTTAAAATATTTTCCGAATATTTATGATTGTCATAGTATATAGATAAAATATTACTTAATTTTGCAGATTACGTGATTTCGTATTTTTTATGATTATTTCATAATAAACATAAACGTACCTAAATATTTTCTATTTTCTTCATTATTTAAAGGCAACCAATTATTGGCCATTGTTTCTAAAAGATTAAAAACAGAATTTTATTGAAAATAATCAAAATAAGTTTAAAATAAAATAATTATGATAAACTACCAAAATTTTAAAATACAATATTTATTTTAATTTAATTTTAATTAAATTACATTAATTTCATTGTTTAAAAATAATGGTACAATGGTTTTAAATGAGATTTAATATTAATGATTCAATAATTTAATTACATTTGGTAATTAATTTAGTAAATGATTAAATGACAGATTATAATTAAAATTCATGTAACTATACTTATATTTATTTCTTATGTATGCGGAATTTTAACTTAAAATATAAATATTATTAAAATTAGACTATTTTATAAAAATCAATAATTCTACTAATAAATATTGTTTAGAAATAAAATAGAAACTTAATAATAAATACATATAAATAGAAATAATAAATAAGTCTATGTTTTATAAATAAAAAATTTTAAATATCTAATATGAAATTTGATGAATATTATTTAAGCTAATACGAAAAATGTGAATTTTAAAAATAAACAGATAATCAATAATTTATGTGTCTAATCTAACTAGATTAGACACATAAATTATTCTTTCATAAATTCGTTTCATGCACAGTAAAAAAGTTTATTTATGATCTGCGAATCATTTAATTAATTATTACAATATTATTCAGAAGATTTATACTGATTTAATATTATATGTAAAGATTTTCAAGTAAATTTGAAAATCTTTATATATAATTATTTAAATTAAATCAATGTATTTCCAAAATTTATTACTAACTGAAAAATTCCATTAAATAAACATTAAGGAATAAGCAATAACTATCAAAATATTAATATTAATTGACTGATTATATTATCAAGTCTTCTAACTGTAATTAAATCTATCCATCCTCTGGAATTCTATATTTTCTATCATAACATTTGATTTAATTAAATTTTGCATAATGTTAAAGATATTTAATTATTTTAGATTATTTAAAAGGATTAATATGGATCCTTTCATTGTTTGTCAATTGCAAATCGATGACATCACAAAAGATATTCTATCCACTTCAAATTTTTAATATGAATAATTAATTCATGCATGTCATGAATAATTGCATAAAAACAATAATTTAATTTTTGATGAGAAAATTATTATTTGTTATTTTTATTTTATTTTTTTCATTAAAATTTTAATAAAAACTTAAAGATAGGTGAAATTTTTATTTTCATAATTCTTTTTCTTCTTCATCTCCAATTCTGAGGGTTATGTTGTGAAACTTTTCTATTGAATGCGATGTGTGATTCTGAAAAATGGTTCAAAGCGGCGATTCTGTGTCCATATGGGGGTATCATCGCAGGTTCTACTGACGGACGTGAATACAGTCGAGACAATCCTAGTTCCATATAGGGACCCACGAATGAGCCTCCAATGACGGGCAGTCAACCGCTAAATGATATCGGGTGACCCCTTTAGTCGTCTTTTTGACACGCAGGATCAAACGAGGGATATATTTTAGCCCTATGCTCACAGGAACATTCTGTGTCGATTTTCCTAATTTAAAATTAAATATTCGAAAGATTAATACAGTTAGCTTACCCATGAATGATTCCAATCATTAAAATCTTTATACAGTATTAGTATTTTTACTACATTCTACTCCCTATAATATTTTTATTTAGAACTACAGTTATGTGGAATATTTTATTAATGCATCGTATCAATTTGCATTTTTTTGTTTAATTTAAATTGTTAGTAGATAAGCCTATAGTTCACATCTCTACACACTATACATTTTACATTTTCCGTTATTCATTTAAAACTGTTTGAATCATTTTCATATGATATTTTTTATATTGCTGTTTTTGCTTTAGGAAAGTTAAAAATTTCTTTTTGATCAAAAATTTTAAAACATCTCTGTTTTAACATTTATGTCAATTAATCGATCTTGAAAGAAATCTATATAAATTACATATGCTAGTTACTTTATGATATATTTTATATATTATAATTTTTAATATAGTTATAGATTACCAAATTATTGTTAATTTCATATTAAAATTACAAATTCTTTTTATATAAGATCAGTTATAACTATTATTTAGATATTCTGAAACTTTGAAAAATGTATGAATAATATCTTTAACGATTTGATCTTTTGGAATAGATTCCACATATATTTCTTTGCTAAATTGATCCATATTAATGTGCCGATAAATTAAAAAGTGGCATATGTATATGCTGATTGTTATTAAAAATTTATACAGTATCTGTACTTGTCTAAGTTCAGTACAAGATTTTCTATGTAAAATTTTCAGTTTCTAGTTCATATAGCATTAAAAGTTTTCGAAAAAATTATCCAGAAAGCATGATATACATTCGAGTTTCGCACTAAATATAATACAGATTTTTCATTGCATGGAAATTTATAATCTGTTCTTTTAATCTATTTCAAAAATTTCGCAAATAATTATTAGAATACTGTATTTCATCTACATAATTTTAATTGAAAATATAATCTTGTTACGTAAATATTTTGCAATTGTAAATTATAATAATAAATCAAATTATATTTTAATTTATAATCATCACAGTATAACTTCTTGAATGAAAAATATCGGTTTAACTTAATTAAGTCATTCAAAGTACTGTATGACTTAATTAAGTTAAAGTACTTTTAAATTTTAATTAAGTCATTCAAAGTACTGTATTTAACTTTTCGGGAAAACTTTTTAAATTCTTATTAAAATCTTGGAAAAATACTTGATAACAGGATAGTAAAGCTATTAAAGTACTCACATTATTGATATCTCTGATATTTAATAAAATATCAATTTATAGATACCAATATAAAAGCCATTTAGAGGCTTTCTGATATGATCTCAGGAGTAATTTTTCAATCAGTATTTAATGATACAATAAATTTTAAAACAGATACAATAAAACAACTTTAATAACACTATAGTAGGGGAGACCGGGGCAAAACGATCACCCTAAGGAATAATTGATCATACGTTACCTACATTCTATACAATCTTAAATATTATCACACACACGTTATTAGACATCTTAACTATTATTGAGATTTTTTTAGAAATTTTACATCGAAAATTTAATACAAAATGAGTGCATATGCAAATATGTGCAGATGATTATTTTGCCCCAAGGGACTGGGGCAATATGATCCCCTACTGTTTTCTCTGGTTCAGTGTAGTTTTTTTTATCTTTGCTAAATTACAACAGTATGTGCTTTTTACCTATGCTTGATTAATGTTTATTTATAACAAAATGCAAGAAAAAATTGTTTTCCATTAAATAGTTTCTTAAATCAAATTCCTTTAATTGAATATCCTGAGAAAAAATAAAAAAATATGAAAAAATAGAACACAGCTAAATTATACATTTAATGCCCTTTGGCTTAATGGAATGCCCTTTCTTTTACAATAATCACAGACAAAATCAACTCCGGCACATTCTTCATGAGCCCAGTTGTTACACATCTGACACATTATCCAATCTTCTCCATGCACGGAACGTAAATGCACTCTGACAATCCAGAGTGCAATAAATGCACTCTGGATTGTCGTCATCATTGCTGTCAGAACCTAATTAATCTACTTCTAGAAGTAAATAATAATAATACAAGTAAATAACAATGGGGCATGATGAACACCTTGGGATATAACGATCCCTTTGAGGGATCGTTTTGCCCCCATTGTTGTGTCCAAAGAAAACATCGATGAATGAGAGAATGCCATGTTGTATATACGGAACAACGGTTACACAAGAATTTCTGTTAGATACTTTACACGTGTAAATATTTCTGATTAAATTCAGATATAATTTCTGTCATATAGAACATGAGACTTGTGTCACTTACCTTAGATCAGACTGCTTAAATTAGGTTTTTCTTCTATAAAACTGTAAAGAAACGCAATCAGCTCCAGCCACAGCTTTAACCTCTACTCATGACATAGTTAACGCATTGGTTACACGATAACACTACTAATTTCAGAGAATTTAGGGATGATCGTTTTACCCCGGTCTCCCCCATACTTAAATTCAATAAGCAAAAATTTATCAGCTCGATTAGTAAAGTCAGAATTTAAGTCTATAAATATGTGGTATTTAAAATTATACATTTTCAACTTTGATTCAATACATAAATTGCTCTGACAGTATTGCTTATACTGTCTTATATATCACTACATTAATAGGTCAATATTTAAATCTTCTTTAATGAAATCATTGACGAATTTTTAGTTTAATAAAATAAGACGATAGATGAATCAAATATAACAGTAAAGGGGAATATTTTCAATAAATAACCCAAATATACTAGTATTTTAAATTACAGTATATTAAAAATATTTTATTATAGTTTCGACGGCTAAGTTAACAGCTTTTTAAAATACTTTTTGTAAAACTTCAATACTACATAGGTGATTTATAAAGGCAAAACGAAAACGAAAAAGATATTTTTTAAAATTAGCATGAATATCTTCAAAATTATATGCTATACTAGCAGTACCTATGCACCTTGTTGCACATACAAATGAATTTAATAGAATCTGAAAGTTAAATATTTTATTAAATCTTTATAAGTAATTCCTGAACTCTCTTCTTTAAATCTAAGAGCTTTACAGTGATAACATATTGTTGACATGGACTCAATCACTACATCAATGTCTGATTCGTAAAATGTAGATGGATTATAGGTAAAAGCAGAATTTTGCTTACAATATCTGTGACGTAGGTGTACC
>WUQG02415460.1:0-41067 GCA_011317285.2 Androctonus mauritanicus | reverse complement strand
ACCAATAATTTGACATTGTGTGACATTGCATGAATTCTCTCAGGTACTTCTTTAGTTATGAAATAACTTGGGGTCTTCTCCATTGTGATCTGTGTTGACAGAGTTGGTGGCATCTGTTGCCTAGAATAGAACAAAATATAGTTTTTAGAGTGTTAATGTTTCTTTCGGGGATTGAAAATATTTGGAATTCTTTGTTATTTTTAGCCTATCTAAATTCGAGACCAAGAGAAAGAGAAAGAAACGATATTTGTCTAAGTAGAATACATCGTTCTCCGAAGAGAAGTATCGTTGTTCTATCATTTTCAAAAGCATGGTTTGTTTTGTTATATCTAATAATTTGTTTTTTATTTAAAATAGGAAATACGAAATTTTTCAAGTTAATATTTGCTTTTTAAATAATAATAACTTCAGAATTCTCCTTTTATGAAATAAAATCTTATAAAAGCTAAGAAATTGAATAATAGTTTAAAATATAGTGCAGTTTGATTAATTACTGAACTTTGAATATCTATCTTAATTTCTGAATTTAATATCACGTTTATCCTCAGATTTATCAAAGAAAGGCTATGTTAAAAATAAAAATAAACATTTTATTTCACCAAAGAAGTAATGTTCTTTTTCAGTTAAAGTACAAAATTTAGCATGTTGCAAACTATTTTTTTATTTTATTTTATGTCGTCTCTTTAAGAAGAAAATAGATGATAGTCCATCCTTCTACGGAACAAGATTTATTCCCTTGAAGAGCAGGTGTTTAATGCAATCTATAAAGAGGCAAAAACAAATGTATGCTTAGCTTAGTCTGTCATTTTTAAAAGAATAAGTGTAATTTCTCTTTTCTACGTTAAAAAATTGTTTTCTGTTTTTTATAGGTCAAATTTGTTCATTTAACACTAATTCGATTGGATCGAATACATTATATTAAAGCAATATATTAAACTTTACTTTGGGATAAACAAATTCTTGGAACTTTGTTTTTAAATTTGCATCACAATTTAAAATAAATACGTTTAGAAAATAGAACAGCAGAAAATTTTAAAATATTTTCGAGATACTCAAACTGAATTATTTTCTGGAAAAGCCCCAGAGGAATAAGAAGTTCCTTACAAAAACACAATTCTTTTTCTTCTCCTTCTTTTTTCGAAGGCTGAACCTACAAAACAAGCAAGTTTTGGGCCAACCGAGATGAAGGAAAAATAGAAAAATCCAGCGACTTGTATCGACCCAACTTGTCTCCTTTACTACAGAAAATGGAATGTCAGTCGCACATAATGTTGCAGTTATCTAATTTCTTCCTTCATTTTGGCAGTTGTTCGTTGATACTGCTGAAATGAAGTGAACTGTACTTTTCTATATGCGCAAGGCATTTTACTGTATAACAAATCATGCAATTTAAAATTTTTTTATTTTATTTCCAAGAAAAAATATAATCAAATAAAAGCAGAGCACAATAGAATGAAAACAGATAAAACAAATTATTTTATTTACTAATTTTGACGTTAATCTAATTATTAAAAATAAAAATATAGAGAAAAAGTTTTTATTTCTTAATTATTATAAAGCGAACAAGTTCTTAAGGATTAAGTTTTTATGAGCCTGTTAAGTAGAATGAGTATTGATGAGTATATGTTCTTTCTTAGGGCGAAATGAGAGATTAAACAGAAGCACAGTTTCAATTAATATGAGCATACTCATGATTATGCTTATAAAAATATAATAAGGATACAGGCCCTATTAACATATGATCAAATTACTTAGAAAGAAGAGATTTAACTCTCTAATTAGAAACTATAGAAAAACACTAAAAACCACCTAACAGGGTCGTTATACGTTTTCTACTGTTCTGGGAATTTTACGAGTATTCTTGCAGTTGCAATAAACATTAAGAATAAGAGCTTCTGAATTTAACTGTTGAACAGCACTTATGGAGATGATAATTAGAGAAAATATATGGAAAATTAAACAAAAGCGTATAAGGAATTTTTAACAGAACTTATTCAATGGTTAATTTCCTAAATAGAATAACAAGATAGTTGGTTTCAGTCGTAATTGAGACACTGTAGGGAGACAATTCATAAATCACAATTTAAAGGAAAGAGGGTTTCGATTAAGAGAGTTTGTTGTTTTTTCTCCTAATACAAAACAAAAAATAATTTTTTATAACAATCATTAAATCTTTTTTTTATTTACTTTCTAAAATTTTATAGTTGATAGAACAAAATAGGAAATATAGTACAGTACTATATAGATATTATTTTTTCTATATTTTCTATTTTTCTCTATTTCCTATATATTAGTAAGAAAGTCGGAGTTAAAATAAGGGAAAAATATATTTCGTTCACTACGTCTACATTTCTTTGTCATTTAATTATGACATCTTTTCAAAAACTTTATACTCGGAAACGCATCGCAAACATTTTCACGTTTAAAATTCATACTTCAAAACTGATTTTAATATTCATAATATGAGTTTAAACATGTCATGTTTTAGCTTTATTCCACATTTATTAAAAAATTCAAATTCTAGAAAATTGATTTTTCAGGAAAAATGCACATAATTATATTGAATTTTCCAATTTTCCATCATAAAAACGTAGAAAAATAGAATACAACTCATCTCTCGCTCTCTCTCTTCTCTCTCTCCATATATATATATATATATATATATATAAAAGCAGGTCTTTTAGCATTCTCCTCGGCAAGCAACGTATAAAGTTTTCTTTAAATTGAAGATTATTATTATTTTCCAATGTAAATTTTTAAAAATAATTTTAAACGATAATAAAAATATTTTTGTTTAAAGTATAATTAATTGTTTTCCTTCTAAAAGTAATTTTATATATTTATAAGCATTCCTAACTTTAATTAGAAAGTTAATTAAAATCAATTCTTAATTGCTAATTAACAAGAAAGAAAATTAAACTCTGAGAATTATTGATCCTTGACATATCCTTAAGCAAAAGAAAGGAGATCCTGAAAGAAATATTTATTAAAAATTTTATTCAGTTTCAATCATTTTTATGTAGTTTATAATTGAAAGTACTCAAATCATTTTATGTAATCAGTTATTCTATCAATAAAACTGTCAATTCTATATATTGGTTTATCCTATTACAATTTAGAAACAGTTAAATTTATGTTGATAAAATTTTACCGAAATATTAGACGCAGTTAACTTATAATGGCTAAATTTCGCTAATGTTCCAATTTAGATAACAATCGTAAGCAACATAAACGTATGAATTACATTATAACTTACCTGTACCACTCCAACCCACGACGATAATGTCTATCAAAAAAGTGAATTTCGGGTCCAGGTGCTCTTATATCGGGATGCAAACGTAAAAACTCCAGAAGAGCCCGAGTTCCGCATTTTTTAACACCAATAATCAATGCTTGAGGAAGTTTTCTTAAAGGATAACTGGATCCTGAATTGGTCCTGTTAATAGCTTTCCTATCGTTTTCTTCAAAACTGTTAGCTTCGATTCTCTCTTTAATTCTTCTCGGAAGCCAACTACGGATGACATAATCAGCGTGCTTATTTGACGTCTTTCGATGTTTTACAAGATCTTGAGACTTAGAATTTTCTAATGGTGCGTTACAACAAAAATAGATATACCAGCTGTAGGATAGTACAAGAGAACAAGTAAGCGTGAGTAGTGCTAAGGTATTCGGAACACCACGTCTGGAGACACGTCTCTCCATGACTTTACTCGCACCTCATATTGTAGAAGTTCACACCTATCCGTACCTAAGACAGGAATCGAAGTAGAGACTCATAGTTTTAAAATTCTCACACTTTTTTTTCACTAGAAACGGCAACTTCTTCGACTTGGCATCGCTGTGTTTTGTTGTTTATTGTGTTCCGGAATGGAATTTTATCCTGTTAAGTAACATTTTATAATCCTGTAGAGTCTCGAAATAATTTTCAATGGAGAAAGATCTGGCAGTTGTGTGTAGAGTGGAGCTAACCTTACAGATACCTTCGATCAATAAGGGTCGGCGGCCGAAGTGAAGCAGGCGATGATGGCTCCTCCAGCGACGAAATTTAGAAACTAAAATGACTCAATCTGAATCCGGTTATCGTAATTATATTTTATGGTCATAAACTCTTGATTAATATTGTTGAGAAAATTGCAAATGATATTCTTTACTTCAGACTTTTGTACTGGAGATAAAAATTCTCCTTTGAATTGGTAAAATCTTATCGGATTACTGATAGCTCCCACAATTCTAATCGAACGATCATGCGCCGTTAAATTTTATTTTCGCTAAATTTGATTTTTTTTTTAATATTTTTCCCCGATTTCGTGCATTTTTTGGTTATTTATTTCATTAAATATCTGACCAATGTAGGATAAAATAACCATTTTAATGCATTAACTATTTGAATTGCACCTGACTTAATGTGGATTTTTAAAATTAAGCTTTTTTTTTCTTTTTAAACTTACGGTATAAATTTTTTTTCATTCAAAAGTTTCGATCATTGAAGTTAAAAGAAGTTTTCTGGAAAAGAAGAATATTCAGCTATAATAATAAAAACTAAATTGTATTATTATCATTAACATTCTTAAATTATTTAAATTAATATTTGTAGACACAAAATTTAGTAAAAAGCTTGCAAGTAAACTGTTAATCAGAAATAAACTCTTCTAAACATAAAGAACTCATAGAACATTACCGAAACACAAACATTCAGAGTTCGATGCATTTTTAAATATTTTTGCAATATCATAAACTTGATTCTTAATCAATCATGGATTGATGAGCTTATTCAAAGAGTTGATCGTTCCATGATTTCAGTTCATAGATCCCACATTCTAAAACTTTTTAATTTTACAAACTTATTAATAATGAAAAATTATAGGGTTTACAAATATATTTTTAATTTTATCTATAAGTTTAAAATTATTCTAATAATTATGTTAACAGCAATATCATTATCATTTAAGTTTGAGTTGGTCAATGACTTCAAAATGTCTAAACTGATTAATTTTTTTTACCAGGCAAGTTAGGCGACGAATATTTATCCCACGAATTCAAAAGAGGGGATACAATACGAAAATAACTACGCTCCCCACGAGTTTTACAGATAAGGCAAAGATCGCAAGCAAATTCTAATGATTGTGCCCTACTACGATCCCTACAGATGGGGCAGGGACCAGAGAACCTCCCGGCAAACGCTGACGATTGCACTAATGTAGGGGAGGAGCTTGGACAGTGGGGTGCTACTTCCAAATATATCCAGTAAGAAGAAAGCTACTACTCAACTGATGACGTCTGACTCGAACTTCGTAGAAGTTCGAACCGTAATTCGAGAAATTTAAAGTTGGCTCCTTTTATTATAATTCTGTACAGTACAGTAGTTATTAAATTGCGAAACAGGAAGGATCTGGAAGAAATTGTTATAGTCTGTACCGATTAGAAATTGTCGCGTGTCAGTCAGTTACATGTGACTTCAAGCGCGAGCAGCAAACCTAGCATTAAAGATATTCTGAGTTAGCAGAAAATCTCAATAATAACTGTATAATATTATTTAGATAATAATTATCTTTTTTAATTCTTCGGCGGTATTTTACTTGTAAATCGATAATTAGAAACTTTAGTCAATCGCTCTAACTTTTACGAAGTCGTCTACATCACTAAAATATACGGATGACATCGAAAGATAGTCACTTCACCATCAAATAAATATATGAATTATCTTCTACAGAAATGTCAATTAACGTAAAAGTATATTATCTTGATAAAGTGAAACCAATTATTATAATTTAAACTAATAATTATATAATGCGTAGCTTTACGAAATTTTGTAAAAAACATTGATATGCAATACTATTTAAATTATACAGTATAGTATAGGGCCTATACTGCATATATTATTATATAATATACAGAGTTGAATAATAATAATAATTAATTAGTTAATTATAGATAACAGAATAATTATAAACATATTATATGCAAATGCAGATAAACAACGTTAATGAATTATATATACAATCTAGATTTTTTTCCATATAATTATTTTTGTGTTATTTTAAAAAAAAATCCAATTATTGACTTTTTAATCTGGATTTTTGACAGTTGTGTAATCTAGCAACTACTGTATATAAATTATTTTCATCATTGAAAATAATTTATATTATTTCAATAATAATTTATATTATTTGAAAATTCTCTTATTCAGTTTATGGATATTAAATAAATGTGTGTTATGAAATCAAAGTCCACTTCGGAATTAAATGGGACATAGGAATCAAGTTTTGTATCCATAATATTATAAAATGCTTGATATAATAATTATATTAAGCATTAATTAAAGATAATGGTTAGCCTAGATATGTTGTTTAATTTGTCTTACAATTTTAAATGAGAACATTTTTACTCTATTTTAAAATCGTAAAGTATGATTTATTGTATAGATTACGAACTAACTGTTCTTAGCCAATACAGTTTAACAAATTAACAAGATAATCATCTAGTTCACAAACTTATGAGATAATACATTGATAAACTAGCGTGCGATAAAAAGTATTATAGCAGTTTGTTAACACAAGTTACTCGGTCGTTTCCTTCGGTTTAGATAAGTACAGATAAATTATATAAATGGAATTTATTTTTTAGGATTGCCCTGAAGTAACTTAGAGCATTTACTCTTTTCAGACCCGCTATCTAATTTGAGTAAGTGCCCGAATTTACGTATCGTCCATCCTATCGATCAACAGAATAGAAAGAGGGATCCGAAAGGGGTGTAAAATCCGAAAACTCATTCATCATATGTCAGAATGAAGGATGGACTCTTCCCTGTCATTGTTAAGCTTATATGACATTATGGGCCCTTCCTCAAAGCTAAAACTTTTTGCTAATTGTCACCCATTAAATCTGAATTTAATCTGTAAGTCTTGCAAGAGCAATTAAGGGTATAACATTAAAAGCAATAACGTTACGCACCCTGTATTGCATTTTTGTATCATGGCCCGCAGTCATTTTTACTCCCTCTCTAAAAGACTTTGCCCTTCCATGTATCATCCAAATAATCCCTCAACAACGGATGAGAGGTCCTGACTCATCGGATCCACTTCTTTTATAGGAAAGATCGTCCCTAAATAATTGGTCCATTCTGGGTTAGGACATCCCACTGTGTCATTACCCAAGTTTGATCGTAATGATTTGGTCTTGTAAGTCATGATCTGGAAAGACATCCACGACGGAACTGGGGACAATGGACCGTCACGTGACCAGGGATGTAACGGATATGGAACGACACGTGACTTCCGATAGACGCAGCTATCACGTGGTCTGCTTAGGTTATTTTTTTATTCGGTTGTTAAAGGGATGATGTAACAGCTGTTTCTTTTTAAGTGCCTGCTTTTATTTTTAAAAAAAAGATAACCTAATTGTTTGATTTTTATTTTATCTTGTTATATTTGGAATAAAAATGGCTTAATTGTTTTATTTCGACCATCTCTTCTTTTCCAAATATTATATTCAATTTTTTTTAATCATATTTACATGTACGGCTTAAATAAATAAATAGTTTATGTTTTTAAGCATCAAAGGAGCATTTAAACGGCCGATTTCTTAAATAATATATATGGTTTATGTATATTCATTTATTTAAGTTATGATCATTGCATCAGTAACTACATTTAAATAAAAATATATAGACCCTATGAAGATTTAGTTTAGCCTATAATTTAAGAAGCTAATACAGAAAAGAGATAAGGATTGTTTTCAAGCAGAAGAAATAGGCAAACATTCGAACGATGTAAGAACAACGTAACGACTAGGGCTTTAAAAATTAATCTATTATTTATTTTCATAACCATCTAAATCAAATTAAAGTACCAATTTAAAAACGATAGAATGGAGAACATCGGCCTTGGCAGCCAGACAATTTCCTCTTCAGATAAAACTCTCCAACTAGACATAAGTTCACATAAATTCAGATTTTAACCAAAACTTGATAATTTAAAAGCGAAATAACTGTTCGGTTGGCGACGTTGTCACAATGGACTATATCCATTTATCCGATGATATACAGCCATTATTTCCTCCAGGTTGAAAGCTCGCTCTTGTCACCACAGATAATCCTCCTTGTGTATCGGGCATCTGCTAAATCCTCGCTAATCCTTACATTATCTCTTTTGGCCACAAGAAGAGTATTCTTGGCTTCTGCATAATAAATGACTTTCGCCTATCAAAAATTTGATAATTTCCAAAATTAAATTCATTGATGATATTCTGTCTTTTGACGATAAGTTCCCAATATTATTGCTGCAAAAATTGTTTAGAAAGTTTAAAATATTAATCGAGAGTATTAAATTAAATTTCATAAAAGGATGTGTATTCATTTAAAATCTACCTAAATAATAGCAAAAAATCAATTTAGAAAAGTGTAGAGCTAGACAGCCTAATAATTGATTTGATTTTAAATTTGCATAATTTAATTTGATTTTATTAAATTTTTAATCTTTCTACAACCGAATATTTGTTCGAGAGCTAACATAATATCCGATTGAAAAACAAGAAAAATATTCCTCATTGCTAATATAAATCCTTATACAGTAAATATCCATTAATGCAAACTTATGTAACTAATAACTATACCGCGCTAAAACCCATATCAGAGAGACGAAAATATCATCTCCACGTCGCCACGCTTGAACAATCGCCTCGACCAAAGAATAAAAAAATCAATAAGATCTCACAAATATATTAAGTCTTTCGTTTAAACTAATGCTTTTAATTTTTTAACAATTAAACTAAATGTTTTTCTTTCTATAATTCCTTTTAAAATCGATGAACCTCAACTCCATAAAAATAATAGGATTAAATCGGTTTCATCGTACGTGTTCATTCCATGTTCAAACTAATGATAAAGTAATAACCCGGGATTACATTTGACTCATGTCAATAATGACGTGATTTTGGCATATTTTAATTAAATATATAATATTTTTCCAATATTAAGTCAAATATTTAAGATTTTGAAACCTTTGTCAGGAAAAAAGGAACGAGCCTTCACTCGCACCTTTCAATAGAGAATGTTTCAGTGAAGTACATCCTATTTATTGTAATGCTTCAAGAGTAGTATGCAGGGAAGCTGACAGTGCTCCAAGTTATTGAATTACTTTTAATCAAATTTTAAATAGGGGAACTCGATGTTAACATTATAGTTGCTCAATTATATATGCGAAAATAAGACTCATTAGGATTTCTGAAAGTCTGATTTTATACAGTGTTATCGGATAGACTTATCAGTGATTGCTGTGAGATTTACTGTCCTGTTCAGATGTCTCTATCCAAATATAGTCTATAGATTTTATTATTTAGGTACATATAGCCTACAAGCAAATACTAAGGTCGATCCATGTTTCGGCATTCTTCTTCTACCCTTGGGAAAAGATATTGGTGAGCCTGCAGCCATTCTGGGGAAGTTAAAAGGATCCAGACTCAATCAGGACTCTTCTACTGCCTCCCGACTATTCGTCTTATCAATTAAACTATAAGAAAAAAATAAGAGCGTAAGGAAACGAATAAAATACAACTACACATATTTGCTAATATTTATTTAACTTTTTAAACGTAGAAATCTCTTCTAGAAACATTTTAAACATCATTAATCTCATATATGAATATTGAAGATGGCATTTTGGAAATTAAGATGAATGACATAGAATGTTGAACAAGTAGCGGCTTACAGAATAAATAATAAAAAATATTTTAAAACACTGACTCTCTCTCTTTTTTCAGAAAAAATGATCAATATTCATTAAACATCAGAATTTCTTCATACGAATTTTTAATTATTTTAAATGATCTTTTAGAAAATTTTTAGACCAATTACAAAATCAATAACATATAGAGCCGCAGAATTTGTTTAGTATCATCACATATCTTTATAAAATGTTTATTTCGCATTTGCTTTTTAAAAATGCCGATTTTTAAGAGTTAACACGTTTTAAAATTTTGTTATAAAGACAACATTTGGAACTTAGTTGTAAGCTATCGCATGTGCTGTAAAGAAGTTACTTCAAGTATTTCGCATTTTCAGCTGAACGTAATAAAATTCTCTTTAAAAGTAGCGCTTGTGTACCGAGTGATGTGATAACAAGATTCGTTCTGTTCTGCAAAGCATTCATGTAACAATTGAGAAAATGACTGAAATAAAAGAACTCGAATTCTCTACCATATAGTATCCTCGGTGCATCAACAAACCAGACAGCAATGCAGGATATTAAAGTTCAAAGAGCTTGACTAACAAGATTAGAAACGGTAGCATACTAAAATCGATCCTACGTAGATCCTAATCCTGACTCAGTTTTGTATGGAAATGTCTGTAACAGCTTGGAAATTTTAGAACACTAAAAAAAGTCACCACCATCCAGAGAATGATTTCCAGACCAACGCTTTAACTTAGCTTTGTATGACGTCAGAATGAAGCAAAGTCATGTGGTTCACAATAGGAATTAGTGAAGCCTGCTCAATGATAGAAGGACCAGTGGAGTGGAAGAAGGGTCACTTTTACAACAGCTGGGTCTTTACAAACAAGGGTCAAGCTCATTGCTAAATATATAAATATATTTATTGGAGGGATTTGAATAATAATAATAAAAAAACAGGGCTAGAAGATCACGTGGCTGAATTATTTTCTGTGCGTGATTGTGTTAAAAGTCAATATACAGAAATTTTTGCGTGTAGAAAGAGGTTGAATATTGCGTGATTTGTGGTTAAAATAATTTATGTTGCTTTAGTTTTAAGTGAAAGTTTCCATTAAACTATATTTTTATTAATTAATTGCTGTTTTTATTTTACTTTTAATCTCCTTTTACAGTTTTCTTGATGGGTCTAAATATTTTTGGGGATCTAAATGGGTTTTTATTATTAGAATAATTTAATTTAATGATTTTATAAGTGTCGTGCTATTTGTATAAAGTTGATATAGCTGATTCATTTTGCGTGTTTATTATTGTTGGAGCTCAGATACTTTAAATGGATTGTTTTCAATTTAAAAATAATCTGAATTAATAAAATATAACGTAAAAATGAATTTTACAATTTTAAAAGCTATTAGCTATTATACTAAACAGTTCTGTGTAACAGAACTGTTTACAACTCTTGTTATCTTAAAACATATTTTGAATTTATAATATTAAAATAAAATAACGAGTATTCATTTTAAAAATCTGCATTAATTTTATTTTAAATATTATATTAAAATATTTAACATTATAACTTTTGTTGTTTACTTTTAACCTAAGTAAAATATTATATTAAAATATGCTCATAAATAATCATATTCGTGAGTCTGAGCTATTATTTCAGCACCAATTCGTGTCTATAATTTAGGTTTAAAGTTTAATACTGGCGCTTAAACTTTACATTATTTTTTATTTTTATTATAATTTATGCAAAGATTTTCTTTTCGAGCTTACATTAAGTAATTTAAGTCTATTTTTTTTATTTTTGTCATGTGACCGAAATCACATCGAATTCAAACTCTTATCTAGGTCTGTGTTCAGATATTCTCAGCACTGGGTGATCAGTAAATTAAAGTATTTTAAATTAATTTTAAAATAATTATTAAATTCGCGGATTCGTTACTAAAACGTCAAAAAACGACCTAAAAAATCTCGATATTGAAAACGAACTGTAGACGATTTATAAAAGAGATACGTCAACCTAGCTCATTCTCTTCTGTCGCATCTCGTTGGCAGAAACTATTGTTTCACGGTAGACTTAACGTTCAACCATCGATTCTTAGTATCGATCGCTGGCTGGAGAGATTGTGCACATTGTTAACTGCTGCCGACTTTAGGCCTCCCGCTAACCCTAATGTCGTAGTGCATTATTGATTAAACGACTCCGCCTGCTTCTGTCTAAGAGACGGAGGGAAGTAGAAAGGTCCACCCAACTGATATCTCTTGGGACCTTAAAAGAAATGTCAGAGTTTACTGCACACTACCATTGTTAAGGTCGATAAGCTATTGACTCGAAGTGAAAGCCTTTGTTTACCTGATAGCGCTTTCAGTTGACATTAAAGTTACCGAGACTACTCCAAGGATAAAATGATAAAAATTATAAAGTGTCAATTCTACCCTTCCGATATATTATTTGGCTTTAGGATAATAGAATTACGAGAGTTCGAGTTAAGTACATTGTTAAACTATATTGGCTTTAGAAATTTTTCAGTGAAATGATCTTTTTATTTTACATTAAATCACAATCTATCAGAATTTGGAAGTGATTTTTTTTATCATTCCTTCACCTGTTCATATCCGGAATTTGTGATTTAAGGAGCTTAACGAAGCATCTTCAGAGATTTATATTTCTTGAAAAAATTTTATTAATCATGGTCTGAAGAATAGATTACCCTTTAAAATATTTCTTGGAACAACAAATGAATCAAAATAGAAGCTCAAGGCGATATCCATTAAAAGAAACATAGAAGAGATTTTTTTAAAAATGTATTCTGCTGTAGTAACAAGAAGCATTTATTCAGGGATATTAGAAGAAAAGCAGATGGTTGTAAAAATAAAATATATCTACAAGTTGTCGGATTGAAACTAACATCAAAAAAGAACCGGATTCGAGATTTAAAGAAGAGGAAGGACACTGCAATCGCTTCATCTAAATCGGTGTATTTTTTTTTATTAACTTATTTTATTTCTGTCTGTCTGTCTCTCTTTCTTTCCTTGTTCGATTCTTGAAGAGATTGAAAAAGCGTCTGAGAACCAATCTGAGAAAGATGAAAGGTTTCCGATAAAACGAATGATTCATGATCTACTTCTATCGGAGTAAATATCCCGCATATCCAAAACCATCGATCTTTCTTCTAAACTTGTAGAAGTCGACAAAACAGAAAGTTTCGCATTAATCTGCTATTTCCATTGATATATTTACGGAATGCAAAATTGGAAAGCTAAAAAGAAATATATATATATATATAAAGAAAACAAGTTTAATTTATTGTTATTTTTTCCAGCGGCTATATTTGGAAAAGTTAATTTCGAAATTTGTTTTTTAGCAATTTGACTCGACCATTTCATTTTCTGGAACAGTTGCTATCGTGTACGGTCGAAAATTCAGAATTTAATATTGACTTGAATATGCAGTATTCAGATGCACTATTTTTATTTTTATTTAAAATTATTGTATTTTTATTTTGTTTAACTTATAATAGCTAAGGAAATGAAAGGACGAAAATTTCATATGGGAACTAGCGTAGAATATGCATAATGTAAAAGAAAAGGTTTCATTATAGATTTCGAGTCTTCTCGAAAGCAATTTTAATAGCCGATCTAATTAAAATTGAAATTACATCATATTATACTAGTTTAAGATCGAATTATGCAATTATCAATTAGATGTTGACATTAATTTTAACAGCGATGTAAAACTTGCCATTGTTAAATTTGAATTCATCCGATTTGAGTGGTAACTTTTAAACCGATTTAAAATATTAATTATGTCCGATTCTCATCTTATAAATTTTCGTGATCGAATTTAAATATTATTTAAAGTCGAGAATCGATAAGATGTCATCATTACATTTTCCAAAGTATGATGTTAACTTAAATGGAGTTCTTCTCGAGGAAATCTTATAATTTTGATATATACGACGAGTTGTCCGGAAACTGTCGCTTTAACTTTTAAAAATCCGAAATGGAGACTTGACAATCTGTATCGGTTATTACATTATCAATGCCATCTTTAAAAGGGCGATGATGTCGCGTCCGATTTAAAAAAAAATTCTTAAAATTTCGAATTTAATATTTAAAAATTATAATCGAAAGTTTTTTCGTAATTAAAACTGAAATTTAAATCCTTAAAAAAAATTTTTTTTCTTGTTTTAATGCGATAAAAGGCGGCATTCGAAAATAAACTATCGAATATCGGAAACATTTAATACACGAAAGTAATAAAATAAACTGATCAATATGTATTTAGAGATTGAGAATTTCGGTAAAACTCATTTTCTAATTTAATTTCCAGTCTTTAAAATGCGATAAAGATATTGGGATGGGAAAAAGTTCCCCCATTGTCGTTAAAAGCGCAATCTTGATGAAGAAGTAAATGAACAACGACGACTCTTACCCAACATTGATATGTAAATAAAGCGAGGGAATTAATTAAGTTGTCAGAAATGACGTCAATCGGAACATTATCAGACCACAGGGCACAGAAGGGTTGCCATGCTAATTGTAAGGACGCACACTCATGAGTCAAACGTCAATTTTCGGAATAGTATAATACTGATTGATTCTAACCACTGCACAGATTTCTCTTTATCTCTAATGCATAAAACATGACTTACTTTATTAACCAGTACGATCTTTAATTTTTCGTAACTATTTGTACTTATTGAGAAATTGCAATTCATAAAATCCTTTCTATTGATAAATAGCCAATACGGATGCATCAGTTATTAAAATTAAATAGCATATTTATTTTATTATTAAAAAATAAATTGAAATTTTGATATGATTAGTAATTTAAACTGACAAATTGCAATTTTTCGCTTCAAAATTTGAAAAATCGATCGCTAATGATTTTTGTTATCATTCAAAATTCCCTTTAGATCATGTTTCGAAATTTAATATTTAATTTTAATTATTTTAATATTTAATATATTTTAATTAAATGCTATATTAAGAAAATTCAATCTTGAAAGTTTATTATCCAGAGTAATTTAAAACGATTTCTGAAATTTCTATTATGTTCATTATCGACATCTGGTGGGAATTATTGGAAATTTTAAAAAAATACTTAATTTGTTGTTTCTATATAAAATACAAAATAAATAATTTCTGTTTGAAAATATTTAAAAATATGTAAACAATTATTCAAAATATATAGCAATTTTGAAAATTTAGAATGAAATTAAGTTTTAATTTTGAACTTTTAGTTTATTTTTATATTAAGAGATGGCGCGATAATCGCAATAGTAATTCATATACGGTACAGTAATGTAAATATTACTCTGAGTATTTATTAAATTTCCTGATTAGTCATATATTTATCAAAAATATAAAAAATTACATAAAAGAATTATATTTCTTTAAAATTAACTTTTAATAAATATAAAGAATACATTAATTATATGCAGCTTCCGAAAGATGGCGAATAGTCGAAAAAGGAAAGAACGAATCCTAGCGCCATCTCCCGGAATAAATGTATTGATTTTTTATTTTCCGAATTTGCAGATTTGAAAAACAATAAAAAAATGGAAATAAGACTGTAACAAAATTTAAAAACTATTTTCTCTCACAAAATTTGCAAAAGACATCACATCCTTTCTAGCTTAACTCAAAAAACTCCTTATGGAGATTCCACCCTTATATAATGCGCAAATCAAATAAAACTTCAATTTACTTCACTTCAAAGGAAAATTGAAAGGAGAAAGAGAAAAAAGAAAGAAAATTTAAAGAGTGGAAGTCGCTGCTTCGTGTTTATTTTGTTAACTCTATCTAAGGCAGTGATAGATACCGAAGCAAGATCCTTGATGCTGAGGATTAACGAGGATTACTGTGTTGAGTCGAAAATGGCGAGGAAAATATATCGCCACCTCTTTGTTCTAACTGTAACATTACTTATAGTCGACTTCAGTACAGAAAAAAATAGCTTTTCAATAAAGTATAAAACATTAGTTAATTTAATGATTTTTTACTTTTCTATTTTTGATGTCATAAAAATAAAAATTTTCTTTTAAATTAAAAATCTAAAAAGCCAATAACTTTTTCAGTAGCAATTTTAATAATTCAATATTAGTGTAATTGTTATATTTTTTAATAATAGAAATTATAAATAATTAAATTCGATAAATATAAAATTCGAACTGAATGATTTATTTAGAAAACTATTTCTATAATTTTTTTTTTTTTTTTAATGTCAGATTTGCTATTATTTTTCTTAAATAATATTAAAATACAGAAAATTCGTAGTTTAAAGAAAATTATTAAAATACCTATAATAATATCACTATTTTTTACTTTAAATTTAAAACAAAATTCACAAAATATTTTATAGAAATATTTAACACTAAACAAAATTTTAAATAATTAGTAAAATATTTTGTCATGTTTTATATTTTTAAGAAATATTATTATTTTGTTCATACAATAATCCTAAAATTATTACTTTTTAATTTTCTGCATGATTCTTTTAATTCCGAAATGGGGGTGAAAACGATCAATTAGAAAACTAAAAATAATAAATGGATATATCAATTAAATTAAATTTGTCCACTATCTATTCATTGTTTGTCAACACTATATCTGGTATAAATTTTATTAAATTTGAATGAAATTTCCATATATTATTGGAATCTATTAGAAAATCAAGTATGTTAAAAATGATTAAAATCAAACCATTAATTCCGTATAATCGATTCATGTGAAAAACAGAGCACATAATCGATTCATAATTACTTTTAAATTATGATTATAAAACTTTATAGATTTACGTATATTTTTTGCGTTTTTTTCTATCAATTTAGATAGAGAATGCAATAATAGCTTACATTATATGCATAAATATCTAAGGCAACATTTCCCAACTTGTATTATTCATACTACAGACTGATGTGGCAAAATATTGTAGATTAGTGTGCCTCATCAATTTATAACATTTTCTTAACAATTACAAAAATCTATTTTCTCTCAATCTCCATGTCAATGTGGTTTCTTAATATGCTTTAAATAATCTTCGACCTTCTATATTTCTCACTCATTTCCCGTTTTATTTGCCATCAGCAAGCATGAATCAGAATCTGGAATCAGTAAAATATCTTAATAATAAAGAGTCCTCTTTATTATTTCCATTTTTTAAAATTTTAGTCAAAACGAACGTTGCCAGATTTATGTGAGTTTTTTCAAAATATAAAATCGAGGCATTTTGAAAGAATTATTGATGAGTTATAAAATACGAAATATTAAGAACATCTAGTCAGTTTCCCTCTAATCTAAGACATTTTACTTGGAATAATATCATAATATTTTAATTACTATTAATCAGAATATACAATAAGTTCACTATAGATGTAATTATATAAAAATTTTTATAAAATTATTTTAAATAAAGTATTATTATTATACCACTTATCATAATTAATTAAATGGAAATACAATAAATTATAATAAAGACATAATGAAAAGTCCATTGTATAATCGATGATCCATTCTGGCTTATTGCGTATATTCTCAACTTCTAAATAATCTTAATCAACTGTAGGCGGAATTTTCTATGATTCTATCTTTCATATATTCTACGTGTAATTAGTTTTCAGAATGATGATGATAAGACGAATTTCATCTTTCTGTTATCTATGATCATTATTTTTTACAATGTGTATTCTTATATACTCAATAATTCATAGATTTTTTTATATTGATTTAAAAGTTTTTAGATATTGAATGCTGATTAACTTAATAAAAATATCATAAGATTGTTTTCAAATTGAACGATTAAAAATTTAAAAATGATTTTTGATTAGCTCAAAGCAAAAGTAACCTTTAGATTTCTAAAAAATACGCATTAATTCATATCGTTTCTAATATTATATATAAAAATTAAATAGGTTAATTGGTTTGTAGTCTGTGTTTGAAATCCTCGGAAGTCAAATGATTTCAGAAATGCACTATTGACTTTTTGAAGGAGATTTAAAATTAAAAATAATAATAAAAGTAATATATAATATACAGTAGTAATCCAGGCCGGAATATAGACTCATTATAACTTTAAAGAAGCAATTATCTTATAAATCCATAATTAAATATAAAATTTATTATAAATACATAAAAATGCTACAAGCTATAATGAATTCAAAACTAAGATTATTGTAATGCATTGCTGTTTTATCTATAACTTTTATTTTATTTTAGCAGATAAAAAACTATAATATTAATTCAAAGCATGGGATGAACAAACGAAATCAAAACTCGCACTATGATAAACACTTCACCAGAAGAATAAAAATACTGTACTTCGAATTCATAAAATATTTTTATTGTCTAACGCAAAAATCTAACACTTCTGTTAAAAATAAAATAAAAAACAAAAAATGAAGTGTAAAATTAGACACCGGTATCGCGAAGCATCACGACTCAAAGTTATTCCGAATCTTCTCACGTTTTAAGCGAGACTTCCATATATAATTACTTCTTCTTTGCTGGTCAAGTTACCTTCTTGGTGTCAGATTATTAAAGAGGTAAAGAAGAACTAAGAAGCCAATTTCACAAATGGAAGAAAGAGTAATACTAAAATCCATTCAGTTTCTTTAGATGAAAGATAAAAGAAAAAATAAAGAAGCTAGGAATACAAATCCCGAATTAAATTCTATGCATGTTGTATATCCTTCGAATTCACGTAATTAGATAAAGAATGATTCACATTTACTAAAGTCTTTCTTTTTTACTTTAACTCGTTATCCACACCGATGATTCCTTCCAAACCAGAATTTGGATCTTGGTTATGGTTCTTTAAACTGGAAATCGATTGTTTCAATATGTCTACCACGAGAATTGAAATTCGCCTTGTCATCGAATAACAAAAGATGTATTTTTTCCTCCAGTTGGAATTTTTTGGAAAAAACTGCTCTTTATTTGTTAGTATTACTTAAATTATTTTAAAGTAATCAAAAGTAAAAATAAAAATTATTAAACGTAAAATTTTCTAAGTCAAAATTTGATAAAATTTTTACAATTGTTTAAAACTATTTTCTGTTTATAAATGTTCTTTTTAATAAAATAAAATTTTTAAATAAAAAATGAACTATAACTATAGTAGTTTTATAAATTAAATTTTTCAGTAAATCTTATAAAAATATTTTTGCAATTGTTTCAGTCTTGGTTGTCTGTGTAATTGCATAGCCAAGGTTTGTTGATTTTGCGAACTGCATATATAAATCTTGAAAAGTTTGAAAATCATTCTAATGTATTTTATTGTAGACTTATATATTTTTATTAGGTAATAAAATCACACTTATCAATTATAAAAATGAGAAATTTATTTTTCTAAAACCCATAAGTGTATTCGATCTTTGTACAAGAGATATTTTTAGTACCGAAGAGTTTTCGATTGTTGTCGAAGTCTGCTATATAAATTCAAATCTTTTAACACGAATACAGAGTTCTAAAATTTAAAGATATATTCTATAAAATGTTTATAACATTTGTTGCTTTTCCTTTTTATTACTAGTCGGTTGTTGCAACATATAAAGTAAAGTAAGAAAGAGGCAGAAAATAAGTTTGTTTAATGTAGCAATTATATATATGTAGTTAATTAAATGAATATATGTTTCACGTTTTATTTCATAAATTTTTCATTAAATATTTAATTATAATATTTAATGATTATAATTAAATTTTAATATTAAATATTTAATTATATTTAATAATTATTTATTATGACATTTCACAAATATTAAAATATACATGCTAAATGAACTAATCAAAAATTATAATATTTTCGATATCAATTAAGCTGGACGCTCTTTAGGAAAATTAAGAACTGGCAACTTAATATAACTACAATATTCCTATTGGTCAAGTTAAGAAATAATGACTTCCAAATATTGCAGTGAAGAATTCTTTATTACACTTCTCGACTAACTGTATTTCATAATTCTGTTATAATTAATGTAATAATTATTTGGATATTTTGTATTACAAATTTATAAAAATCAGTTTTCGGAGCTCATAAGAAATATTGAAATAAACTTATGACCAAACGGAAGGCATTATTATGAAGTTTAAAATGAATCATTGCTCATATCTCATATCATTATTATATTCGAAATTGAGATTTAACAAATTAATATAATATAGAGCTTTAAAAAACCAAAACAAATCTAAATTTCCAAAATGAGTGTATGCCGAAAGCTTGCATGAAAAACAATAGCTTTCTGCTTGAAGAATATGAGATGAAATCATTGGGTGAAATTCTGAGCCGATTTCTCATTTTTATAGAAACTTCAGGCTTAAAACTGGAGAATATCTCCATCTTTTTTTCAACATGTGGGCTACCTTCATTGTGGTTAGTTAGCCTCTGATGAACTCCCAATGTCTCATATTCCTTGCACAAATATTCCTCAACCTTAAAGTCTAATCAATAGCTAATATAATGTAAATAATAAACAGTTAAGTAGTGAAATAGGTTAAAATGCTTCTATCGAATTTTTTAATGTTCTAGGCAGTTACCGATATATTGTATAAATGTTTCCTTCCATTAAAAAATATGAACATCGATTTTACTCTTGTTTCTCCTTTTAAAGTCAATTTACCACAGATTTTTGTGCTTTAAAGTTTTTATTTGTAGACTAATATTTCTTATTTATTCTATGTTTACTACCAATACTGTTATACCATTATAGTAAATCTTTATTGTGTTGCAGACTCCAATAAAATCTTTACTATAAAGCTCAGGTAATAGTCTACAACAGGAATAAACACTTTTGTCAATGTAATACCGATTTATACTTGCATTTTGCCCGTAACTGTCATTGCGTATTATTATTTTCAAAATTAATTTTGATAGTAACATTTTTCTTACTTGGAAGCCATCTTTTCCTTTTGTTTTACATGTAAGAGAAATATTGTTGAAGTGTTAATTATGCTAAAGTAAGATTTCCTTCAGCTTTTCATTCTTAATTAATGTCTCAAATTAGTCACAGCCAAGATAGTTTAGTAAAAGAAGAAACTATAGAGAAGATAAAAGAAGTGTTGGCAATAAACGTTTGCTCGGATCAACAGCCAAGCCATCAACAAAGAGATTGATATAACGACTCCTTTTTCCCATAAAATATCCAATGACAAAGAAAACAAAACTGTTTTCATGCTGAGTGAGAAAACAGGCATCACTTCTTTAAGTACATTAGTATAAAGCTATTCATCGTTGATCGATTTTTCTTTTTTCTATACTGTACTTTTTTCTTATATTTTTTAGTTTTAGCCTCTTGAAAATTTGAATTTTTGATGCAGCCATAATCAACCACCACTTACGAATCATTACATCATAGTAATTCTCAGAAACGGAACTATTAAGTTTAAATTAAAAAAAAAATTATAACAAATTTTTGTTTGATATTTAATGAAAAAAATGATGTAAGTTAGCATAAAGTTATTAACTATAGCTCGATTTAGTTTTGTTAATTTTTATAACAATTTTTGAATTTTAAATCAACCAATCATATTAAATATTGCGTATCATGTGATTCAAAGTT
Organism: Androctonus mauritanicus; assembly: GCA_011317285.2. Taxonomy (NCBI): domain Eukaryota; kingdom Metazoa; phylum Arthropoda; class Arachnida; order Scorpiones; family Buthidae; genus Androctonus; species Androctonus mauritanicus. The sequence continues at coordinate 19,844 of WUQG02415460.1, read as the reverse complement.
ATGATAAATCCTAATTACTTAATCGTTAAACTTCAGATTTAAATATAGTCTTGGCTTCATTAATATATGTATTAAATAATCCAGTTTGTTGATACTTCACAGTTTTAAAATAAACTGCAATAGCTAATCAGTTTTTTATGTGATTATGGGCTATACGTTCTCATCCTTCTGAGCGAACTTTAATATATTAAAAATTATTCATTTATTCAGATTTTTTTTAATGAGGAAACTTGGTTTCTTTATAAATTCATTAGAATGTCATTAAACCGAATAATAAATCATTTTTTAAGTAAACTGTTAAATTCCGTTTTGCTTAGTAATCAAGTGTTATGGCGTCAAACGATTTTCTAAGATTAGTTTTTAAAACTTACCAAGTTTAATTTGTTTTAATGTTATTTCCTGCATTTTGTATGTATTAATATAATTAGTTAATATTATTTTTGTATAATTTTCAGTTCTAGATTCTCAAATAAAAAAATATTGTAATTTCTACCAGCATGGAATATTCCAAAATTTATTTTAATTCAAGTATTCATCACGTATAAATTTAACATTAATAGTAGAATTACTATAATGTAATTCTGTAAAATCAGATATTTGTAATTATTATAAACAAGAGCTTTCCAATAACAGTTATTGTATTTAGTGTTTGCTCTCTCTGTAATTATTATTTTTTAGTAAACTTTAATTAATTTTTTCATTAAATTAATGCTTACACAGACAACAATAATATAAATCGAAAAATTTTATTTTTCAAAAGTTAATATTAGGTTAAGAAGTTTCAATTTTTTTTTTTTTTTCTTTCATTTCTATAATATTATTAATTATTTTGAATATTTTAAATTTGAATAATTATTATTTAAATATTTTGAGTTATTTGGATTTTAAAAAAGTAAATTAAAATTAATTAATAATTTAAAAAATATGCATTTTCATAGTTTTTTTAAAATAAAAAAGAAAACATCTATTTTAATACTAGGGAACCATTCCGAAGTGCAACCGTCTGGATTTCGTTATTTATTTTGAATTATAAAAATTTTCTAAAAATGTCTCGTATTTTTTCAGTTCTCTTCGTTTCCCCCCTCATTTTTATAATCATACTTTAATGAAAATTAAGACAATAAATTTTTACTTTAAAACAAACTTTTTTGCAGGATCATTTTAGAGACTTCATCTCTGAAACGAACACATCTCTATAGCCATTGTTGGTATATATTGTACTAATATTTACTATAAAAATTTATTTTATTATTGAATTAGAACCAATTAGTCGCATTAGCGATATTGATAAAAAATTTATTCGACTCAACTTTATAATAATATTTTATATAAAATATTTTTTGTGCTTTAATCTTTCTTAAATCTAAATACTGTATCTTTTATTTTATATTTTTTTGCTTTATTTTAATTCAAATATTCATCATTAGTTTCAATTATCAGATATAAATTTAACAGTTGAATTACAATACTAAGTTTCACAAAATATGAATAGACTTGAAAATTTGTCAGCAGATCCATATTAGATGTAGAGATTGCAATGAAATAATGCCAGACAGGTCAAAATCGACATGGTTAATTCGAAGACCGGAACAAAATCAAGTATTTAATTCTTCATATTTATATTCAAATTTTGTTGTTGTAGATACTTTAATAATTGGAAAGATTGGAATATCATTCAGGTTCGTAGGGTAATCATTTTGGGATAGATCATAAAATCCCAAATAGATTGTACTGTATAATATCATTCAACATGTAACTTCATCAAATACGTGACATAAATTTGTGGCATTGTAGCAGCAGTCTCACAACAATATCCAACCAGTAACATAATCCTACATGTGAATTCACTGTGACGATATCCATCAGCAGACTTCATAATTGTGGCAATTTAATGACAACGTCACAATATTGTGAAAATATCCAATATGAGAATTTCATATTTCAAGTAATGCCATCTAAAATATAAAGTTCAGTGCAAAAATTTGAAGTGAGCTATTATATTGAAATTAGCAATATTACAATAGCGGGTGACATCACAATGATGTAGCCACGATTAATGCAAAAACAAATATAATTGTCCATATATATGACAGAAATCCTTTGCAGCACTAATCGCCCGCTTGCTAATTAATAAATATGAGTGAATATCCTTTTTTTTAATCATATTTTATATAATTTATTTTATAAACGAATCGCATTTGTCACAACCATTAGCATCAATTATCCAGCCCACTTACCAGTGGCAAAATAAAATATTCAGCGCTGTTATTACTTTAACAGTAAGACGTTGAAAACAGCAGCAAAGAAAATAGGATATTTACAGAATAAAGCTTTTGTTTTGGTCATTCCATCTCGTATTTGCTGCTTTCAAATCTGGCTAGTTTATTTTATGGAATATATATATATAAATCAGACAACCATCCCAGATTTGGAGAAACAATCCCGATTTTGATTATTTGTCTCATATAAGAAAAATCCCGGAAAATATTTCGCATTTCTTCAATTTTTCTTGAGAGTCCCGTAATTTCATAATCAAACCTATATGAAAACTAAGAAGAAATAAATTGTCGTCGTTATTGTTATATATAGATATTGAACTGAATTAAGTCATATTGATATTACAATATTGTACTGGTTAATACATGCTCATTCTATTTAAAAATAATTATGATATTTATTTCTCACATTAAGTAAGTTTATATGAAATATTATATTAACCTTTTTTTACAGAAATATTTCTAAAACGAATTAATAAATAATAACTAATTAATAAATAAGAATAAGAATATTTTATAGTACTGTATTTTATATAATTTAATGTATATCAAATCATATTTATCGCGATCATCAGCATCCATTATCCAACTCACATAGTAATTTTCTTTTCATAAAATAATGCAAACATTTATGAAATCTATAAATTTCGATATGCAATTAATCATTACAATAAATAAGAATAAAGTTATAAAAATGTAAAACAAAGTATGAAAATATTCTGGAAAACAATAAATTATGATGAAGTGATGAAGAGTTCTTATTAAATGATTAAGTTGCTCTTGATTTTAAAGAGAATAAAAATTTTAATAAAATGGATTTTAATATGGATTAATTCTAGTTTTCTTGTATAAACTGAAAATGCATTACATTATAATCAATAAAATTGGTTTTCAATATATTTTTTCAAAACTTTAATACCTTGATTTATTATAATATATTTTGAAATTTGGAAACACTGAATAAATTTTATTTATTATCTAAAGAGATGAGTTTATAATTATCGATAAATTTAGTTATAACTGAAACTCTTCAGTTGAGTATTTTTTGAATTTTATACTAAGATGATGAATTCAAACCATAATCCATCCATACATAATATTGCTATTAAACTCGGAAAAAAAATTCGAGTTTTGAGAACAATAGAATCAAAAATAAATTTAAGGTATCTGTGACCCTACTATATAATTTTCTTGCAATTGCATGAATTGCACATTTGCATTATATATGAAAATCGATAAATACCAATGGAAAAAATAAAATATTGTATTCGAAGTTATCATTAGTTTAACAGTAGCGCATAGGCGAAACAAGAAAAATAATAAAATTTACAAAACGCCGTATTTCAGTGGAAAAGTTAGCATAAAGTAATTTTATAAATGAACAATGTATTTTTTTTTTTTTTTTTTTTTTAATTTCACCAATTCGGGAATATTATAAAAAATGATAAAATATGCTGGGACTATTAGAAAATATGATGATAATGATCCTCTACCCATATTAAAATTATTTCATTCGTATGATTTATGAATGATCTATATGTGAATTTTATTTAAAATATTTTTCTTCATATTAATAATTTTGATGTTTATAAAATAAATTTCTGTAATATACTATAAATCATTTTAACACAGATGATGGTTTACTTGAATTTAGATTGACGTCACAACAATCATTGTTAGACCGAACGAAAGAGATATTATATTAATTAAAAATTATTTTTAAAGCAGTTTATATATATCTGTTTTATAATTACTATACATTATTTTATTCGGATAATTTAATAAAACTAATATTAAAAATTTAAAATAATTATCTGTCATGTGATAATATCAAATTGTCTTAATTTTTTAATGTAACAAAAAAATAAAACTTTAAAACATCTGAATCAATTATAATAAATTAAAATTTATTCTGTTTTTATTTAACCAAACAAGTAAATATATTTTGGTCATTTCGATTACATTTTTAAATTTTTAAACAACTGCATATGATTATCACGTGATTGATGTCGACATTAGCTAATTAAAATTAAAATATTATTCATTTACTTATTTATATCTCTGGTTGAGAAGAACATATAAATACATAATTTTTTGGACAATACTTAGAAGGAATAATAAGCGATTAAATGCATTCTTAACTTTAAAAAAACTGTTAGCTTATCGTTTAGTAGTTTCATAGTTGAATGGCCGACCACTAGAGGCGCCTCTCAATCCGAAAGAGAAAGTAAGAATCCTGACTACTGGGTAAACAACAATCGATTACTTTCGACACAGTTGCCTGACAAATTCCTGTTTTTCTTTCCGCTTGAAATACCTACATCACTATCTAACATTTGTGAAGCTAACATTTGTGTTATTCAGTCAAGCGATAGATAAAACAATATTTAATTCTTCCAACCAGCGAAAAGTATTTGATTAATGAACAGTTATCGCTTAAAGAGGAGAGAGGGAGACTTTATTAATGAATTTTAAACTTACAATTCAATGCTATGCTATATTTTATTATGTGACTCAATGCCTGTCGTTTCGATAGGAAACGTACACCCGTACGGATCTTATCGGGCAAGAGGGCGAGATAACGCCTTAATCTGTAGTCAAGTTCCAAGCCTTTGACTTCTAGGCACAAATGGCTGGCTATAAAGTAACACATCCAAGCCGTTTCTGCCTGGAGAATTTCCCATTTTGACGATTCTTACACCTATAGATTTTGCTTCAAGTTTCGTCTGACGCGTCTCGTATCGATTGGGATACATTAAAAAAATTACATCATTTGCTCTAATTTCGTGTCTTAATCCTACGGGATATCAAACTAACGAATGTAATAATGAGTTAGGAAGTTAATGAACGAAGATAGAAAAACTTATTGAGCAGCAAACAATTTTATTAATAGTGTGTTTATCGAATTAATATTTTATTTAAATTTAAGTCATAATCTTATTTGACATTTATTCTGATTATTGTGCGATTGTCGTTTCTTTCTTAATTAGTAATTCTAAGTACTGTTTACGTAAAGCAACAGTCTTTTCATCAAATTTTGTTGTTCCTTTTTTGTATTTCATATGACACGGAAAACAGATACCATCGCAATCATTTTTCATTTCGGATCGAATTTAATTTTTTATTTTAAGAATAAATTGCATATTCAAATTTATAAATAGTATATATCAGTAATAAGTTTAAATATGTTTTCACATTTAAATATTAACTGGACATATATAGATCTAAGTTAATTAAAATTATTTGCATGATACAGTTGCGAATATATAAAAATAATATAAAGATTTTTATATATCTAATTTCCTTCATATTGTAGTTAAAGATATTATTTTTATAAGCACGATTCAATCAGCAATGCGCTCCAAGTACCACTTAAAATTCTAAAAAAATTCAACTGGATATTATTATGAGTTCATAACATCCTTGGCGGTCTCATAAATTATCTTATAAACTTCTATACAAGTCAAGTTTAGTCCGCGATCACGCAATTTTTTTTAATGAAGCCTATTCGCATGATGATAGATAATTAAAGTTTTACCGTAATAAAACTAACAAAACATACAAATAATTATCATTTTGGATCTTGCCCCAGTTACGAAGCGTATCATTAAAAGTGACTCATCATCCGGCGCATTAATTACTTGGTGCAACAAGAGATTTTAAAATTTTTACCCTAGAGCAACATTTTTAAACTTTAAAAAGTTATTTAAAATACAGCTTTTAAATAAATTTAAAAGCTTATTTAAATTCTCATCAAATAAATTATACTGAATTATAAATTTAACCGTTATAGTACCATTACATTGCCGAGTTTCTCATTAAAATAAATTATGGATATTTTCGTTATCTTCCATATTTATAAAGAAATACTTAAACATCTACTTAGACATCTTTCTTACTTAGACATCTTTCTTTTTTCCCCTCTCTATAAAAATTCTGATAAAACAATTGCATTTGTTTCAGTTTTGATAATTATGTGATTATAGTCTTTCTTATATCTCTTGTCTTATGTTTTCTTCTAGTAAGAGAATTTCGCAACAGCTGGTAACAGTCATCACCTTTAGCTGTCATTATTGAACAATAACGCGCACATTATCATCTACTTATTATCAAGAAAAATACATGAGTTCAGCCAGAATGCAATAAGTTGTAGTGGAAGTATATATTGTATTTTATTACAGTTTCTTCGATTTATGTGAAAATTCGATGAAGAAATGTTACGGTTTCGAATTGGCATTTTATGTCACGACATTTCTAGTGCACTTATTCTAGTCACAGTGACTTTGCTTCCTCAAAGTGTTCTTCGGAATGTCAATGAGATCGGGGAGTTGAATATTTGTTTCAAACGCGACAACCATCTTCGATTGTCGATGCTGCTGTAAATGGTTTAACTGTAGCGAAGGATCGGTTTTGATTACAATTTTTAATTCCCGCAAGAGAACCATTCTAAATTATAAGAGTTTTGAGAAAATCTTTGTTAATTATAGTAATTTAGATTTTGTTGCAGTTTGCTTTTGTTGTATCATATGTGACGTTATGTTCATTTCTTTGAAATGTTGGCTATTTTGATTTTTGTTGAATAAATCGTAAATGTGATAAAATAAAATATGGAAGAAATCTAAATATTGGATATTTACATATCTTTCTACGAATGGTAGTGACATTTTACGAGATTAAACAATGTAAAACATATTCCACCAGAAATGAAACCTGAATATTCTGCATATATTCTTAGAAAAATTTCCAAAAAAATGATAACAAGAGTATTAGTATGAATAGCCAATACCACTAAGACAGACTGCAAATGTTACGTAGCTCTCTTGGAATTTGTATCTCCTCGGAAAGTGTCTCTTGGAATTTCAATCATGTTATGCTTAACAATTGTCTGTCATTACACTTGATAAGTTCATCTCATTAAAGTATTTTAATTCTGAAAAATGGCATTAATTAATGGAAATTTGTATTCTTGTAATTATCTTTAATAATATTCTTGTAATTATCCAATGGATGTACCGAATATCCCAATGGAAAGCATTGATATAAATATGGCTCGTTCGGGGAAGAGTTTTCAGGAACATTCTACCTTTGAAAATATGACTTTCCTACAATTTTCTATTTTTAATTTTTTATCTTATTATTTTTTGGAATACTTTTTAGAAAAAATGAATTTTCTTTCATCTGTTATCATTGAAAAAATTTATATAAAAGGAAAATCATTCCTGTGACTGTGATAAGAAGCGGCATCTTGAATTATTTTATAATTGATGTTATACTATATATCAATGTTAAGTTAATGTATCTAACACCATAAAATTTTGTATCAGTGAATATTTTTAAAATAAAAGCATACAGATTGAACGATATTAATTTATTATATCTATGATTATTTCATGCAAGAATAACCTTAATATTCATCCATAATATTTAGTTGTGGTGCAGGTTTTGCTCGCCAAACATATTTTTTACTGATATCATATTATGATTTTACAGCGGTAGTGATGCGATGGTGCTTTTACATTTATTGTAGAAAGAAAATTATTAATGACTTCTGTCTTGAGACTAGTGTTCTGAAGAATTTTATATCGCATATATTGTTGTACAAGAATATTAACAGTAGATTATATGTATTAAATTTCATAAAAAAGAAATATTCTCCACGATTTAGTTTTTATTTTAAAATTATTTATGATGCTTTTTAATGAAAAATTATATAAAAAATAGCATAAATGTTATTTAGAATTAAAACAATAAAAAATACTTCATTTTATTACTTGGATTTTCATATATTTATTTGTGAAAAGATAGAAAGCAAATAAATAGAATTAAAATATTTAAAGAAGTGTTAAAAATATAACAACTTAAACTAGAAGAATTCGTGATACCGAATAGCTACTGTTATTCGGTATCACGAATTCTTGTTGTTCGTGCAAACTTTTATTACAAAAACAAAAAGTCGTATCGATTACTTGATCTTAAGATACTCAATCCTACCAGTCATAACTGAGTATATCTTGACCAGTATTTAGTAAATGGTGGTTTGTTCCAAACTAGATAAGAAGACCGTTTGAAGTGATCGTGTTCAATTTTTCTCCTATCTATTAGCCTTGATCGATTCGCTTATAGAAAATATTTATTGTCTAAATGACGATACAGTCGTTTTTGATACTTTGAATAGCGAAATTATGAAAATTAGTTTTATAAACGTCTAAAAACGTTTTAATGTTAAAAATTCTTGTATTAAATAAAACTATTTATTTGAAATTCAACGAAAATTCTTTCTTTTCGTTTTTTCATGCTGAACTACCTTGGAGTTCCTAAGTTGAGATATCACTGTCCCTCGATATTCTTAAGTTTATATGTCAGAGTCCGAACTATAAACTTTAATAATTTTTATTCTTCTAAGATAGATATTTGCTTATGTCTTAAATTATTCTATATATAAATATATTTTTCTTCGTAATTCGGTGCTTAATAATTCTTTTATAATAAATAATATTAGAAATAATAATTTAAACTTTTAAAATCATGATGTAGCTTTGATTAAAATATTTTAATCAGATAGAATCTAATTTATTTGAAAAAATGTTTACAAAAAATGAATATAGATAGTAAATAAAATTGCTGATATTTTTTTTTGGAAAATATGTTTAATCTTTAAGATGTCATTTCTTTCTAAAGCTTACTTCCTAATATACCTCATGATGTCTTTCTTACTTGTGAGACCCTTTATTGACTTAGATGAATTTGTTAGCACATTCTCCTCTTTATCTTCTGGTGGGAGAAATACTAGCCTTCAACTAACTATAGATGTTCTAGCAGAAGAGGAAAAGAATCGAATTTTCCTTATCTTGGAAGAAGAGATTTTCTTACTTCTTGTGATTAAAACCAACTTTGTTGCTGTACTAACATCGATTATTCTCACACACTTTTAAAAATGATCGAACTGATTATTACAGTAATATTAGGCTATCACAAGATGGGTTATATTAATATTAATTATTTTGTGTATCTTGTTAATGTTGTTGCAGCATCCACGATGTGTTCTAACTTCCTAAATAAACAATCATATTGATCCTTTACTGCTACAATAACAAGCTTACGTTCTACAGCGATGATTATAAAATGTTAGAATGAGTTGTTATTCTTTATATATTTTTTATATTTAAATTAATAGATCGTTTCTATAGTAATATTGATTATATTTGTTACACTAGAACAAAAAGAATTATTGATTCTTGTTGTTGCTACATTTTTTGTTATATAACAAAATATATATATATAATATAAAATCTTCAAATATGGTAGTTTAGGTGTTATAATTACTATTTATATTGTTATAATTTTTTATAAATTAATATTTTTTTAATATAACAGACATTATTTTTGAAAAAAATTATTATATCGAAAAATAATACATTGTAATAATATACATACCCAACAAATCAATATTTCAATATAAATCTATAAATAAAATATCTTATCTAGTTATATTTTTATTAACTAAGAAAAGCATGTGCCATATTAATCTGGAAAGAAAATCTTGTATCATTTTTTATACAAAAAGCTATTTTGAAGTCCATTTTCTAAGGATTCTTTTCTTTGACTTTCTTTTGTAAAAGAACTCTCTCAATTCTCTTACTAGAGTTAACTTTTTTCATGCAAGGACTCAAAACTCTTTAACATGACCTCTTCAGAAATAGAACCGTTTATATGTAAGGCCAACTTTCTTAAATTTTTTCTTATAAGATCCTAGGTCCCATTGAGATATTGCTCATCGAAGACAAGAACTATTATATATATATATAATCATGTTGGCAATCGTGATCCAATTAAAAAAACAAATGATAATAAAAATCTTAATAATCTAAGAAAAATAATAGCCAAAACTTAATAAAAAATACTATAAACTAGTAAGTAAAATAAGAAATTTTTCTATTGGAAAGGAGAAATAATTTTTAAGTATAATACCAATATATTTCTTACTGCTACAGTAATAAAATCGGTTATCTTCTAGAATACTTTCTTTGAAAGAAAATTAATTTCGAGACTAAGGTCGAATTCATGCTATAAATCACAGTGATTAAAAGATAGTTTAGCAATTATTTATTTTATCGGATCCTGAAAGTATTTAAGTTTATCTAAAATATATAAAAATAACAAAATTAGATTAAATACAGCCATATTAGACGATTAGAACTGTTAGAAAACACTTACATGCTTCAAGTTTGTACGATTACGATGTTAACGCATCTTCGGTCGTTATCATCGTTAACAGTGCTATCTCACCGTTAATTTAATACAATTCACTAAAATAGAGAACTTTTTTAAATAATAAATCACTATTTTGTTCATAAAATTGAGAAATTTTTAATTCGAAATTTTATTAAAATCTAGGACCTGAGAGACAACATTTGGGAGAGAAGCTCAAAATAAGAAGCTTTTTTTCCTGAATTCGATATTCCAAGTTTTTATCGTGAATGTATTTAATTAGTTTTATTAAATAATTATTAATTCTTTTGGGCCAACATCGATCACAATTGAGGCCACGTAAAGGAGAAATAATTCGCTAATTAAAAATGTCAGAAAAACTTCATTAGATTTCACACAAACGCGTTCCTTCGAGACTTAATCTGTCAAATATCATATCAGAAAACTCAAAAAATCTTTTTGATAATTATATAAATTAAGAAAATTCTTCAGTTTTTTTTTCATCTTTTTCTTTTTCTTTTGCATTCTACATATTTCTCCTTCGGGCTAATTTTTAAATTTTAATTTTCTAATTTTAAATTAATTTTTAAATTAATGTTGAAATACAATGAATATTTTTATTTCTTTTTTACGCATTTGTCTTCAAATTTAGTTTTTAATATTGTCGACTGATGATTTCATAAAAAGGCACATAAAAGGATTTCAAGGAGGACATATATAAGATTAAAGGCTCCTTTCAAAACCCTTTATGTGCTTTTGAATATCTGAATGAGTAAACTTACTGAATAATAATTAAAACTTTAGTATTTTGTCATATTGTTTTAACGACTGATTTTTTAATAGTAATTTTAATTCAGATATTGATCGATTTTTCTTAGTTTTTGATTAAAAAAAATGAAAATATTCTATAAACCAAATTTTGCGCTAATTTTTTCCACAATTCACACAAAAAATCTGAAAAACAATTTGGTTTATAGAAAAATTTGAAATTAAATTTATTTCAATTAAAATTTAAATTTTTTATTAAGAAGCTTTTGCTTCACAAAAGATATTATAGAGCGATTTATAAGATAATATAAAAACTATATAATTTTATCTATATCTTTGAAAAGTTATTGATAAGCTTAAAATAATTCAACAGAATTCCATATTAATGCTATATGATATAATAATATTGTATTGCAAGGTAATCAAAGATATACCAAAATGTTTGACGAAATTTGATTTATGAAAGAAGATGGAGGATTTCTCTCACTTGAATGGTATAAAAGCAGCGTATCTATCAACTTACAAGAAAAATATAGCAGTGCCACATGGTGGATATTTCCCACAAATTTTTATACAGATGCATAACGGAAAGTTTCCACATTTTGGTCCGATGGAAACTTTATCCGGGTGAGACCATACTGCATATAAGTAAATTGGCAGAGGAAGAACTGAATGGGAATAAGTGCAGGAAGTAACAAATAGATTAACATGGGACAGGAGATGAAGTAAATCATATTATTTCCATCATGTCTTCCTTTGTCGAGGAGCACATTATCTCTTCTTCCCTCCAACTTCAATGTTATGCTGTCTTTTCCTTATTAAAGACAATTTATGATCAAATATCTTCTCCTCTTTCATCTTCTACCTGATTACGATAGTAAAAAGTTTTTTCTTATTCTTATGATCACACAAAATCATTGTATTTAGTAATTACCTGCTATTGTTTTCTATTTTGAGAGAACTGTTACCACCAACCATTCTCGGTGGATAATATTAATAATTATTAGTGAGTGGTAAAGCAGCTTTTAAGACCGCACGGACATTGATGAAGGATGCAGATCTTGCAATAATCCCATTGAATTCCGTTTCAATTACTTGAACCTAGTGTGATAGTGAGGTAGCATAGCTTTACCAGCGTTTTACTTAATCGGAGATGACGGCTGCCCCGCCTCGCCCTTTCACAATGGATAATCTAGGATGAGGTAGAGTCTAATGGGAAAGAGAGTTTAAAAGTGGAATTTTCCCTTTATAATCTGTCCGATGGGATAGAATAAAAAGCATTAACTGCGGCTTCCTGGTTGTGGGGCCTCTCTCTTCGCCAGATTAACTTGAAATTATTCGTTTAGAGCTACGTTTTTCGATTATTAATTCTATACATCGCGAATGAATCAACTGGTGATTCGGAATTTCACTATTTCCAATTTCAATTTTGCAGAAATTCAGAACTGCATACATGCAAACGATTATTGTTAAGTATATAAGATTGAAACCCTGCAAGTAGTCAATATCTTAATCAGAATATGAATATAAAACATAATATTCAGTACTGATATATAAAAATTTCAGTAGAATATTATTAATAATGTTATATGGGGAGGTGAGACAAGAAAGAAAAGATAAACGAGCACGTGAAGCCAGTCACACTATTTTTTATGATCTCCATAAAGCAGAGGAGACACGAAGTGGAATACACTATTCTTTTATAAAACAGCTCCACCCATCCCCCAATCTAACGCATTTGGGCTTCAATTACTATATTCGAATCATCCGCTTCTTTGAACACTAAAAGCTATCCTGATATTGTGTTCGGTCTCTAGTTAAATTTTCAAGAGTATCATTTCAGTGAACAAATATAAAAATTAAGTCTATTTTAAATAACTTATACCTAATTGAAGTTCAAAGACAGATTCTAAGTATTAGGCCTTTCTTTCTAAGCTAAAATTTATTTATTTACCCAAAACTCATCTTTAATTTTTCTTGAATTAAGACATTTTTCTAAAGGATTTCCTTACAGAAATCCCTCGATAAACAGCGTAATTTCGAGAGAAATTCTAGATATAGTGGGATGCTCATTAAATTTTCAAGGAAGGATGAGGTAGAAAATCTCGTTAAATCTATGAGAAAAATCCTACTCATCCATTTTGTATTTTATTGTTAAGGAAAATCTGTTCGAGGCCGATTAATATGTCCTCCCGTTTTAAATATATTCAAAAAATAAGAAAATAAAGAATATTTTCTCATAATTAAGCCTTACGTCTTATAGGAAAAGTGAGTGGAGCTTACAAAGAATCTGAATCAAAACTGAAGGTATCAACTCAGTTCATTTTTAAAGAAATTTGACTAAAAGGCATATTAAGAGAAAGAAACCTGTTGCTGAAAGATAAAGGAAGGAAAATAAATAAATAGATAAAAGGAGACTGTAGATTTCCAATATTTTTCTACTGGGAACGAAAATAGAATCTGGATGAGAGAAGCGCATGCGCCAGAAGGGAGGCATGGTGCACCCTCCCGTAGTTGAGACATACAGTCGATTGCTACAAGTCGGACCAGTGCAGCCGCTACCAACATATAAAACGTCATTGTCCGTGGGTAAGTACTACGTCATTTCCTTTAAAAGCAAGACGAGCTCATTCAATTGGTCACGTGACATCAAGAATATTTCCAATTTTTTTACTTTTCCCCCCTCGCAGTATTCCGGATCCCGTGAAAAATAAAGGATCGGTTTGGGATGTTGCGAGTTTGCAAAAATCCTTAAACAATCTTACATGAAACCTTAAATGTTATTTCCGACATATAGGATATTAGGGGATGATTGTGTGGTTCGATTAACTTGCACGCTAGTGTTTGGGTGCCATTTATAAGGGACTTATCTCGCGTCACTCCGTTATGTTAGTTACGTGATAGGTATCACGTGGTAGAAACAAAATTTTTACTTCTTTACTCGTCGGCACTGCACAGTTTTATCATTGTTTTCGAATTACTACATTTTTTTCTGAGCTTGTTTCTCACGTTTTTTGCTCATCACGTGAATATAGAAAAGAAATTTCGCATTTCAGTTCTGTTTTGTTTCTTATTAGACAAACTAAGCATGATCAAATGATATTCTGAAGAAATTATAATTTTTTTCGGTTCGATTTATTAGTATTCTGACTTGCATTTATGTATAACATCCGTTTTTTTTTTCTACCCATCGCTTTGACGCAAATAAAAGAAACCTCAAAATAAACCGCTGTAGTATTAATTTCGGTTCTATTTTCCCTCTTTCAGCCTGAGTCACGTGACCGGTTTAAAATGCGACTTTTGTCGGCTCCTCTTTTATTTAGTTTGGAAGTTTTTGTTACTATAAGCGTACTTCTATTTACAGAGGTGACTGTTTGCTTAACCTCTCCTTCAACCTTCTGTTTACACACCGGGCCCTCTGGATCCCCGAGGTGTCAATCTTTAGCAGGGATCCCTAACACGTGATCGGGAAGCCCCTCAAACCATAGCAAAATTCAAACATTCTAAAAAGCAATTTTTTTTCAATTGTTGAGGCCTCGCCTAGCCCAACCGATTTCTATAATGTTTATACTGTAAAAATCAGTCTTTGGGGCTCTATGCGATGTGCCACTTCTCAATCGACTAACTATGTTATTGGTTCATTATATTCTAATATTTATTTTATAAACCACCACCATTCGATATTATTTCTGTATTTAATAACCGTGTTGATGCTTGGCTAAAACTATGAAGATAAAGAAAATGCTTGCGTTTCTTCCTAAAAAGGAATAATTTTATCATTTAACTACGTGATGCTAAATAATTAGTTTTAAAATATAATTTATATAGACATAGTCACGTGACAGCTTGGAAACAGTTTCCGTTTGTGTTGAATTATTCTAGAAAAATGTAGATGAAATGCATAATTTTACATTGTTCAATTGGTAAGATGTAAAGGAAAATAATATAAATTCGGACGATCACGTGGCAAGAGGCAATTAATACGAATCACGCAGTGTAAGTAACCGTTACACTCAGTTTATGTTAATTAAGTTGAGCGCTAAAGCACTACTGTAAATACTATTCACGTAGCAAAAAAAGCCTTTAGAGAACGACTAGATCACGTGAAAGGTTAGAAAACTATCGAAATTCACTATATTGTGTGACAGGCTGGGATTATTGATCACGTGATACGAAGAGGCATCGCGCCTCGAATAACCGACGAGAGACTTTTTCTTTTTTAGAAGAATCCGAAACACCGTTAAATTTCCATTATTTTCGAAATTGATAAGGTGACAACTTTAGCCGGAGAGAAAGAAGAGTTCGCTTAGCTCTGCTAGAAAACCGTAATCACTTTTCTTCACGTCGATCGTCACGTGATAATTTCGTTTCGCTAAATCCAATTATAGAACTTAAAATAGGAAAAATGCCAGGTCACATGACGACTACGAAACAACGGACTTTATCGCGAAATCGTCCAGGAATTCGAAACACTTCGCCTTATATAGCTAACTATGGTTGGATCACGTGACAAAATTAAAATAGTTCAAAAGATCATTAATTTTTAGCTAATCACGTGACAACGAGTGAACGCCCAAAAGGCTATTAATTTCGGCGTTGGGTCTATAAAATTCCATCACAGATTCAGAATTCTGTCACGTGATAATCTCAACATCTGTTTAATTAAATGTCGAATTGTGTAATATAATCGAAATGTCGGTCAATTTTTCACACGTTTCGTGAATTACGACTTTCGAAAACAAAGTTGAATCGTTGGAAGGAAAGGATTTTTATTCTTACTTCGATCGCAGCCACGAATTGTAAAATTATGTAGATATGGTCACGTGACGATTTCATTGTCGAATATAATTTTGGTTCCAGTGTGCAATAAATTTTTATACCGCAAACTGTCACATGGTTCGGAAATAAAACTAAAGGCGAATTATTTTAAGATTCTCTCTCTCATGGAAGAGAGAAGTCATCGAAATATTCGAGATTAAAAATTTCTGGACTAAAAAGTCATATTTTACTTTTGATGGACAAAAGAAACACGTCACGTGATTTCTTGGATAGCGTGACTGGGCGTCGCTGACAAAGACACCATATCAATTATATCAGACAGATCACACGGTCGCCTTATTTCAGAAGAATTTCTCCCAAAAAAATATCACGTGATGAATTAAATGTTCAGCTGGATATTGTTTTAATTTTACTTTTTATTCGATAAAAGCAAAACATCACGTTCGATGCACGTTCCGTTACTAGAATAGTAACGGAAGAATACTTCCTATATTCTGTTTAATAATAAAACTATTTTGATAATTTCGATAAAGAGATCATCATATGATGTAGTCGGAGTCGCAAAACCATATCACATGATCAAACAGATTAATGTGAGACGTAAAGATAAGCACAAAAGACATACTTACTTCCTATATAGCAACTTGAAATGAACGTAACATTCTTATTAAAAAATAAAACAAGGACTAAATATATTTTGCATACTTTCATGAAAAAATTAGTTTTATTGACTTAAAGTCGAAATTTTTTTTATTTCAAAACAAAATTTGCTTCATCAAGTGTTTTCTGTGAATTATAACGTATCCGAAATGCGATTGTAGCATGTGCTAAACGGAACCGTCGAAATGATCACGTGACTCTGGATAGCTCATAAAACTGATTCAGAGAATGATGCGGATCAAAAGCATCACTGCTGCACCATTTAGAGAGATTATAGCCTATAATAAAGTGAAGAGAACAAACTAGCACATGACAATTCCCAAATTCTAATTTTACAACTTTCCTGTAATGCACTTATGGTTACACGATAACACCGCATCATTACTTCCGCAAAGGGATTAATTGTGGTTACGTGACACAAAGAGGCACGTATAGATTTCCAGAATGTTTCAAACGATCACCTGTCCTGCCTTTCGCTTATAATCTTTCATCTCCATTGTTTGAAATTTAGCCAATTATTTTTTACGGGGCGAAATTCGTTACGGCTAATTTTATTTTCTAAAGTTTCCAGATCGGTTAATTGTTTGGTATTAGAAGCCAGACGCGTTATTTAATATTACGTGATCTCGCATAACTTTAAAATCCATCATGTCTGCTATAAGAGATTGTCATGCGAACCTGCACAGTTGTTGAACGGCGACAACTTTTTTAGTTTTTATAGAGTTGGTCATAACCACATAATATCGCCGTTCACTTTCCATTCGTATTAGAAGTACATCATGTGTGTTGAAGTCGTGTGACTAAACTGTAACTGAACATCACATGATCGTACGAAATATGGAATGACACGTGACCCGTTCCGTTTTTATACGAGGCGAAAATAAATAACTAGGGTAAATCGACGAATGTATGGATGACACGTGACTCGATTGTGTATTGTCATTGCTAAACAAGGCACGAAGCCGGTCACGTGAAGAGCGTTCCTTAGTGTAACCTTATTAGCTGCACGCATCTTCGCTGCTTACATTTCCCATGGTATATTTATAGCATTTTAGGAAGCAGCGCATGCATGCGAAAGGAGTACAAGAGCCGACAAAGTATGTGCGCTTTCTCACTCCACCTTCTTTCTCCTCTCCTCATTAATTATACCAACCAAACAAAGCCATCTTTTTTTATACGGATACACAAAGATCTCCGTCATCAATCCATGCAAAATATGTGCAAATTTTATATGGCGTCGAACATTCACTCCCACCGATATCATCAGTAAGAAAAATCGATATTAGGAGCTTGCTAAGTGCAGTAGCACCAGCGTATGAATCTGACTGATATTAATTACGCTTTTATTAAGTTATTTTCGGTTTTAAATGTTTATATATTGATAGAATGTCAATGAATTGTTTTCGTGCAACTAGCGATTAAATTCTAGCGGCGATTTTAATCTAGAGAGAACCGCTAACGCTTTAGAATTACAGAAAGTTCGTATTAGTCATATACAATCAATATCCATCTATTGATAAGAGTTTAATTCTTCTCTTTCGATGATTTGGCGCTCGATAAGTAGTTTAAAGAATGAAATTTTTGTTAATATTCGCGAGCGCATTACGTTTGCGTGTCGTTTAATCATTAGAAAAAGACGTGTCGACGGAGCAATAGAAAAGCATTAACAGGCCGTATATAGATTTACCATTTGCAACAGTTTAGCTTAGAGCATATTGTTATCTCTGATCTCAGATATGCAATGTTTAACGATTCGTCAGCATACTTATAGAATGATGGCGAGTAACGTTATAAATACTTTACTTTTTATCGAAGCGAGCAAGCCAGCGAGCGACGACTGACTCTAGCGATAAATTTAACCAAGCCTTCGTTAATGCTAATAATGATTAGGAAAATTTGCGCCTTAGGAACACTTTTAACGAATGTAATTTTTTACTGTTTGAAAAATTACATTCGTTGTTTTTTTCGTATTTTAACAAAGCTAATATTTGCCAATGTCGTTTTATGCAATTTGACTTATCCCTTGGAGCTTTGAACTTGACGCTCGGAGACTCGCCATAATTCTATTGATGGCGTAAAGAGACAATTACCGAAACAACTGTAATCTTATTAAGAGTTAATGATGAAGTTTATTGTTGGTGCGATGCAACTGGGTGAATATTTTGTAGTTCCGAATTTCGGGAAAAAATACGCGCGCCGTATTTCATAAAATGCGACCAAGTCGTCGGACATCGTTTATCGGCTACCGTTTCCATGTAAACGACATATTTATTAATGTAAATTTAAACAGCCCTCGCACGGAAGATGACATTAATTAATACCGAAACTTAATTATAATTTATAAACATAATAAAGTTATAAATTATAATTTAAGTTTATAACATTCCGGTAGCGACGTGCTGCGTTGTCGATTCTCATTCGCGACGCGGCGCAATTTGCGAAGTTTAGTAAGTCGCAAGATATTATTATAGGCATAGCATAAAACCTGAAATGTCTACAGATAGATTGTAATATGTAACAAAACTATAAATTTAAATCTATAGAATCTATGACATTATGGAATTTTTATCTAAAATAATTTATAAAAAAAAAATAAAATTATGTCTTGATATAAATGCAATATAATTTAACAGTTAACGATATAGACCGATACATTAGAACACGTAATATTATCTTTAATATAAACAGTAAAGTTTTTTTTCTTCGAAAATACGTCCCAGTGAAGAAAAAATAAAAAATAATGGTATTTTTATCCAAGACAAACGCCAATAAATCAAAAGTTCAATACAACAGACTGTTTTTTGTATTAAAATTTAGTCAAAGTTCTATTTTATTCATAAAATAACTGGAAAAGAATAAATACCTCACCTAAATAAATATATATCACGAAGAGATTAAGAGTCAAGCGACGCGCCAAACCAACGCGACATCAACAAATCCTTTAATATGCGATCCCGATGGAGTACCAGATATACATTTTACAATTTTCATCAAAGAGCGCAACATACAAAAGAAGAAATCCTTTACAAAGATCTCTCTTCTCTCGTCCGCCAAAATATTCCATGAATGTGTGTGAAAGCGACAAAAGGAATTGACTTACAAAGTACTTCTACACGAAAAAAATATATATATAAAAAAAAAGGAACACGCACC
>WUQG02415449.1:0-15773 GCA_011317285.2 Androctonus mauritanicus | reverse complement strand
TTTTGTAGATTCTGTTATATGAATATGCAAAGCTAAGGACCTATATTATGTTGTAATCTTATATTAAATATATATTTTAAAAATCTACAAAATATCGTACAATAATATATTTTTTAGATTCTGTTATATGAATATGCAAAGCTGAGGACCTGTATTATGTTGTAATCTTATATTAAATATGTATTTAAAAATTCTACAAAATATCGTACAATAATATATTTTTTAGATTCTATTACATGAATATGCAAGACATAGAACCTATATTATATTTTTGTCTTATATTAAAAGTTCACAGAATATTATTAAATGAAATACATTAATATCTTTTATAGATTCTGTTGTATGAATGTAAAACCTATATCATATTATAGCCTTATTATCCAACATACTTAAAATCTACAAACTATTGTCTAATTATATTAATATTTTTGTAGATTCTGTTATATGAATATGCAAAGCTAAGGACCTATATTATGTTGTAATCTTATATTAAATATATATTTAAAAAATCTACAAAATATCATTTAATAATATAGGTTAATATTTTTTATAGATTCTGTATATCAAAAAGCAGAATTTATATCATGCATCTTATATTAAAGATAATATAAGTCCTGTTTATATATTCATATAATATAAAAATAACATGATACTGTAGCCTTATATTCAACATGTTTAAACTCTACAGTTATTATCCAATATTATATATTAATATTTTTTGTAGACTCTGTTATATGAATAAGCAGAGCCTAATATCTACATCATGTTGTCTTATATTAAACATATTATATTAAAAGTCTACAAAATTCATTATCCAATAATATGTTTATCTTTTATTATATATTCTAAGATATAGACTGCAGGCATTTTTCATATTATGGCCTTATATTCAACACATTATATTAAATTTTTATAAAATTAAATCCAGTTAATATAAGTTAATATTTTTTTTTTGATTTTATGTATGAATGTAGAACTTACATCATATTGTAGCATTATTATTCAACATACTTAAAATCTACAAATTATTGTCCAATTTTATTAATATTGTTTTTTTTTTTAGATTCTGTTATATGAATATGCAAAACTAAGGACTTATATTAAACATATATTAAAAAATCTATAAAATATCATCCAATAATATAGGTTAATATTTTTTATACATCATGGATATCAAAAACAGACCTTATATCATGTCATCTTATACTAAAGATAATTTGATATAAGTCCTACTTATATATTTATATAACATGATATTGTAAACCTTATATTCAATATGTTTAGTCTACAATTATTGTCCAATATTATGTATTAATAATTTTTTGCAGACTCTGTTATATGAATATGCAGAGCCTAAGACCTATATCATGCTGTATAAGTTAAACATATTATATTAAGAGTATACAAAATTCATTATCCAATAATATGTTTATCTTTTATTATACATTTTAAGATATGGATATATAGGCATTTTTTATATTGTAGTTTTATATTCAACATATATTAAAACTCTATAAAATAATGTCCAGTAATATAAGTTAATATTTTTTATTGATTATATGAATGAATACATTCATATAATAGAATCTATTATTCAATATTATATATTAATATGTTTTGTAGACTCTATTTATATGAATATGCAGACCTAACACCTACATCATGTCATATTATTTTAAAATGCTACAAAATTCATTATCCAATAATATGTTGTTAATCTTTTATTATATACTCTGAGATATGGATATGCAAACAATTTTTAAATTGTAGTCTTATATTAAACACATTATATTAAAATTCTATAAAATAGTGTCCAGTAATATAAGTTAATAATTTTTGTAGATTCTATTATATGAATGTAGAACTTATATTCCTATAATAATAATAATAGGAATATAAGTTATTACTAATATTATAAATAATTAATGCTATAATGTTTATTAATATGAATATATAGGAATATATTCCTATATATTATAGGATTTTAAATAGGCCTTATATTCAACATATGCCTATTTAAAGTCTACAATTATTGTCCAATATTATGAATTAGTATATATTGTAGACTCTGTTATATTAACATGCAAAGCCTAGACCTACATCATGTAGTTTTATATTAAACATTTTATATTAAAAGTCTACAAAATACTATCCAATAATATAATTTAATCTTTTTTTATATATTATGAACTATAAATATGCAGGCACTATATCGTGCTGCAGTCTTATATTGAACATATTATATTAAAATCTATAAAATTATATAAATTTAATAATGTATTTTTTATAGGCTTTGATGTGCGAATAACATTTTTTATAGATTATACATATTAAATATCTGTTGTAGTCTCTATTCCATGTTAAATGTTATATTTTCTCTATCATGGTATATATCTTATAATCAGCATAATATATTGAGTATATTATGCTGAATATTATAAGAAAATATTATTCAATAATATATGTTAATATTTCTTGCGGATTCTCATTGTATGAATCAATATTATATTGTCTTATGTATTATAGTATGTTCTTGTTCACTTACGGGAAGGCTCTTGTTGTACTACTTGTACGCTTAGTGTATAAGGATTCTAAATAAATATATAACCGACAAAAATATTATTCGATGTATGCTAAATACTTTTTAGGCTTTATACATATTTTGAACATATTTTGAGGTCTGTATATCATATTGAATTTTATAAGATTTCATCGTGTGAAAAGCATAATTTATTGAAAACGGGTAAATAAATCAGAACTTATATCTTCGTACAATCGTAAACGTTACATTTTCGTACATGCAAAAAAATAATTTATTGATTAATATTTCTAAAAAAGCTTTTCGATATTAAAATTCGCCGTTCTGAAAATTTGTTTAATTCATTATTGTAATTAATTGTATCATTAGAATTAAATATCGAAACGTATAAAACATGACAAGCTTGTTATATTTTAACTACAGAATAGTTAACTATATACAAAAATTATTAAGATCTTTAGACTGTTTTAAACATTAAACTTTCTAATCGGTTCTAGAGCGATAACAAAAATTATTAAGTCTCAAAATTTTCGTTTCTTATAAAGTATTTTGCTTTTCCTCAACGTAAAGCACTATTTTGATGTAGAATATGCTCTAAACAAATATCGAATTTATACAATTATTTTTAAAATCGAATCTCTATAAATATTTAACTATTACTAATATTATGAAAAATTAATTCTATTTTAAATTGGCAATATTTTATTCGATAATTTAATCCATTAAAAATTATCGAAGGTACTCTATTAAATAATAACCATTTACGAAAATTGATTACAATTATTTAAATAAATATATTAATTACGATAAAACCGGTAACACGATTAAGTTCAAGATAAATAAAGATATTCTTTCAAGTCTAATTAAAATTAATTTATAAAATTGATTATATAGAACGTAAGTATGAACGATGACGGTGGTTCTCCGAATTTCCACTAGATGGCGCGAAGCGGAATTTCTTTCCTCCCAATTTTAATTTGCTGACGTCAGGGATCCTGTTGATTATATTAGCAAAGGTTGATAAACTTTCGCTCTCATCTAAATAATAGTTAGATGGCATCTCTCATTAAAATAATTACAGAAAAAACAAACCGGAGCCATTTTCTTTCGTAATATTGTCACATGTCGAAAAGTTTTAGCAACCGCATCAGGCTGTACGCACAACGGAACTCCAACTTACGTTTGGATGCTGTGTTTACGCCGTATTGTACATTTTTGAATGTGTTTAGTACTCAATAGCCGGAGTGACTTTTGACAGAGAGGACATTATCGACATTTAACCCCAGTTGTCAAAAGCTTTATTTATATCAACAAACAAAATGACCATTGGGGTGTCACTCTCCCGTCCGGGGGTCATTTTTCACAATAGTGGGCAGTCAATGTGGACATGACCACCTGGGTACGGGTCGTGTGCCTATTGTACTTAAACCATGCAAGTTGTTGACACACTTGACAACCCGAGTATAAGACCACCCCTGAGTATTGAAGACTTACGTACTGTATTTGTTAATATATTATTATTTTTAACTGGTTTCCTAGAAGAAAAATGTATACTTGTTTACTACCTTATAGATTTAAAAAAATATATATATGTATATATACTGTATCTGTATACCAGTTGAACCAGTTATAACCGGGTAGTAAATTAAGTCATAAAACAGTAAACAATTGCAGCAATAATATTGCATCATTAGTTATTTCCTAATGGAGAAAATAGGCTACATCGTATTGACTTGTTAAGTTTGAATTATTATTATTATTATTTTACTATTATTATCGGAATTTAGATTATTTGCGAAATTTATTAAAATAATAATAATAATTTTACGGATGTGAAAATTTCCAACAGCTTAAAAAAGTCTCTATGCAAATGAAGATCGGAATTCAAACGTCAAATGGAAAAATTCGAAGTTCTATCCAACCAATCGACCACCAACTCTGGCACAGATGTCAAAGTAGGAGACGTTTATTAACGGGTGTTATGAAAATAAAAAAAAGGACAATAAAAAAAAATGCTCTTCTTCTGACGTCACTACCTTTTTTTTTCGTCGCTAACCGGAAGAGTGTGCGATGACGTCACATCAGACGATCATAACGATATTAAGAACAAAAATTCGTTATGATCATCGGGAGAAAAAAAAAAAAACTGGCGAATTAGCGATTTTTATTGTGTAGTTTCTTCTGGATTTTCGCTTTCGTAAAATGCGAAATATCGTCTCGATTTTTACGTTTTATCGAAACGTTTTATTAATTTGAGTCTCATGAAGAATGAATCGTTTCGGTTACTTTTTTAATGTTTATTTATAGAGAACTATGATGAAATATGAGACATTTTGGCCTGTCGCCATCCAGGATGTAATCCCTGCTCCTAAAATGGTCTCTATAAATTCATTCCGTTGTATAATAACGCAAAATATTCCAAACAAGTTAGTTGGCCAGTTAGACTAGTTTGTTTAGAGGTCAAACGAATTACAGATTGCTTTCTTTTTCCGAAAAAATTTAGCGATTAAATAGATATTATCTCAACTGATGGATACGTCAGCCAAATACTTTAATGATTTCTGATGTCATTCCTAAGTTTGACAGTAACACAGCGCATTACTGACGTCACGAATATTTAACTTCATGTTAACAAATTTTGTTTTTTAATTATGAGAAGAGTCGTTAACTAATGAATTAGTTTCGAACAGAATTTCAGATACAGTACACGATATACAGTCTATAGGCCTGTACAAATACAAAATCTATATCATTTACTGTATATATATTTTTGATTTTTTTTAAACACGTGTGGTGCAAGTCTATAAAATTTAATTTTTTCAACAAAATTTTATATTTTTACATCTCTGGATTCTTATGCTAATGAAAGTAAAACTTTAAGAATGCAAACTACTGAAAATGAAGACACGAAACCTTCACAGATCCGATTTTAACCGTAAATAACATCATAAAATTTACTGCATATGGAAAATTTAATGCATCATACACTGCGAGATAGATTTACAAAATTACTTTGATATTTAAAAATTAATTCTATATTTATACCCAAGTGATATATGTTTAACATTTCTATCATGATATAATTTGCAAATTCTTCCATATTCATAATGGTAAAAACTTCGAAAATCGTACAGTTCCCATAACCGTACTCAGCAAAATCTGTCTGTATTCATTATCTGCAATCGAACTGCAATAGGCCTACTTGAAATTTTTTATTTTTATTTTTATTTTTTTAAAGAATCCGAAATATTCTTTTATTTATCCGGAAAACGATATTTTAATCGCAACAAAAGATAAATATTTATAAAATTTTTCGGTATTATGAATTACACGATTCAAAAATAAATTATTATGACTTTTTTTGTTTTTTTTAAAGAACTTAAGATTATCTAGATTCTGACTTATGTCACTAATAAACGCTTATTTACAGATGTTAAAATCCATTTATCGAATAAGTTTTCGCACAAACATGTTTTCCTAATATGATATTCAAAAGCCACGAATGAAATTAAAATAATTCTACTCTAATAGCTGAGAAAAATGGTCAATAAAAATTAATGATCGATGGGATTAAGAAAAAAAAAATAATAATAAAATAAAATTTAAAAAAAAGGAAACCAAACAGGGAACAGGGTTTAGAAACGCATTTCTGATATATTAAATCAATTTTTCTCAAAAATTTTTGCATGAGGTATAAATACTTTGATTAGTTAACCTTATAACATAATTCTAGATATATCTATACTATCTTGATTTGTCATAAAAAAACAAATTAAGATTTAAATTTATCGTTTAGAACATAATCTCTGTTGTATATTAATTTATATATATACGAAAAATGTAGATTTTACTGAATAAAATAATTGAAAATCGAGAATTGGATATATCAGATATCATTAAAAGTAGTTAGTTGCTGTTCAGCAATCAAAAATAAATTATGCAGATCGGTTTAAATTATACTTTATTGCTGGCCTATAAAATAATACTAATCATCTAAAGAGGATTAATAGATAAGAGTAAAGTACTTAAATCCTTAAAACGTTCCAAATCCACGTAAGAAAAAAAGGTTTAAGACATTAAAAAATTGCGATAAAACTAGATTTATTTCTTATCTGTATGCACGTTTATCATTTTTTATACATTGACTATATATATATATATATATGTGTGTGCTGCATTAAACAAACCTAAAATAAACACAAGCGAAAATGTAACTTAATCATTCTCACATCTTTTCTAAGCTGGAACGTCCATAAATGTTAAAGAAAAGTCAAAAAAAATGATAAAATTAAAGCATAGCAAATTTTTTTTATATGTTTGAACAAACAGAACATAATATAAATGTTACAAAAATATTATAGGCCTTTCAAGATT
Source organism: Androctonus mauritanicus (assembly GCA_011317285.2). Taxonomy (NCBI): domain Eukaryota; kingdom Metazoa; phylum Arthropoda; class Arachnida; order Scorpiones; family Buthidae; genus Androctonus; species Androctonus mauritanicus. Next base: position 8,860 of record WUQG02415449.1, on the reverse strand, counting down.
TAGAATATTAATAAAAAAAAAAAAAATTCGGTATGTAAAATTTTAACCTTTAAATTATTGTTTAACGTTCTGTTATTTTTCCAAAAAAAAAAAAATTTCCTGAGGCTCATCCGTGCAAAATTACGGGAGTGTAGCCGCTTCGATGATACGAATTGATATATTTTTCGACGTTATGAATTCAATATTTATACTTTAAACGCAGGCCTAAATAGAAAATTATCAACTTATTTGAAAATTAATGAATATGCTGTATTGCGACATCCCGAGTTGTTTACTCTTAACATAGTTTTAATACCCGAAGGCCATTTTTGGTTTTAATATTTATTTCTACAAGATCAAGTATGGTCGGTTATCATTTTATTAAAAATTAACAAAGTTGTTTTCATTAAATCGAAAACACGTCCAATAATTTAGAAATCGTCAAGGACTGGTATTTCTCGTGGGACTTTTTAAAAGTAACAATTAAAATTTATTGCATGTGTTAAAATTACTCTTAAAATAAAATATACGTAAGAAAATTTTCCTATATTAAAACATCTAGCAATAATAATCGAAAACAACAAACGGGCATTCGTTGCAAAAAAAAAAAAAAAAAATTCAAATCTAGAAACCTCTTGGATGCAGAAAACATTGGGTCAGAAGGTAATACTAGATGTAATTAGAGGTCGAGATAAGGAAGTATTACTTTCTCTTTTTTAATTTAATCTCCCACATGTTATTAATGTCATCGAGGAAAAATAATGATGATAAACTATGGTTACAACCACAGAACATAAAGGATAGCATTCTGGTATACAGAATTATAAAAATATCCGTGCAAAATTGAACGAGTACAGTGCAATTAGGTCAATAATTATTAACACTCTCAATAAACAAAAGTGCAGAATATGTTGCGTGTAGGTTTCTATCATGACGTTTATTTTTGTTTTGGTTTCGTACGAGATATTACGACTCACGAAAAGTGAGAAATTTAAAGGCAAACTTTCTACTCTCCCTTTTAATACTAATTAAAACTATCTCCAAGAAATCGATAAAATGAAAGTGAAATAAACTCTTCCGTCATCAGAGATTTTTTAAAGTTCTCTGCCGTCCTCTTCCATTTATTTCTATGAAGGTTAAGTTTCCCATTATTCCGGTTCATCTGACCCCTAAATTTCCACCTGCCTATAAGATAAAAATTCCCATACATTCTACTTTACTTTCTTATTGATTTTGGTGACAATATCTATCCTATAAAGTCATTTTGTCATTGTAGCTCTTCAGCTTCTGTGTGTGCGGAGGCGATTGACAGAGATGCCTAAGAATCGAATAATTTAATTGTTTCAATTTATATTCTTGTTGCGTCTATGAAAGTTCGGCATTCTTTTAAACAAACGCAATTGGTGGAAAACCGTGAATTGGCTATATATGTGTGTGTTTAATGTCGGGAACCACATGTTGAATACAAGTATCCTTGAAAGGGAAACCAGAAAATCCACCAATATCTCACCTATTCTCACAAAAGGGAGATCAAGCAGATAAGTCCCAGGGTAAAGGGGCCACTTCGCGTGCAACTAAAACCTACCCGAGTCATTTTCTGTCATTCTGCTAGACGATTCACAGTTTTATATGTGAAATCCCATCTACACGTTCACTGGGGGCATTATTATTAGTGCTGAATATAATCGATCGTTTTAAAACGGTACTAACAAAAGAATAGATCAACATGGACACACCCAAGGTAGGTGTGTGATTCAGCTGTCCATTACGTTCTGCTCCTGTTATTAAGGCTAAAGTACGGCACACCGGTGCCTAAATGTCTCCACTAGGTTACCATACTGTGACATTACAGGTGTTGGATTAAAATATTACACTGGCTGATGACTCTGTACTTGTCTGTGACAAGAACAATCATCAAATGGATATGAGAAAAATGAGGCAAGGAAAAAAAGAAATTGAAGTGAAGGATGAGTTAGAAGCGGTTTTCTGCTGACTTATAGTTTCCAGATTACCATGGGTGTTTCAATCTTTTCATCCGGAAACACGCACATAGACTCTGAACCTAAACATTAACAGCTGCAATACACGATACCTAAAGGAAGTCGGTACTTTCTTTTGTCTCATTCAGAGGCCAAAATCTCATATTTCATAGTTAAGATATTTCTCCACCTGCTACAAAAAACTCCTAATTAGTTAGCTATTTTTATTATATGGCGGTTAACTTAATGGCGCTTATCGCAACCTTAACAGCACAACTTTAAATAAACCGTTAGTCTGTTATGTCTTAAAAATGGTAAATTAATTTATACTCGATACTCGCTATAATTTGATCCGTTTACAATGGCATTTCTATAGCGCTTAATAGTATTTTATCGATTTAACACTATTATTTTGGCTTATATGTATTTTTTTTTTCTCTCTTTCATTTTCTTTTGCTCAATTGAAAAGTTTGAAGAAAAGTTTGATCTTGTAGACGAAGAAGTTGTGCTTCGAAAGATACCATGCATCTTATATCCCCGCCATTAATCATTTGGAGCTGACTTGCATTTTTTTTCTTCTCCCTATTTATGAACATAAATGAAAGTACTCACCGTAACATCTTTTAATTTGTTGTTTCGAGTATTTGTTTCTCACCGTATTACCAGGAATCTGATTAGAAGTAACGTAATAAAACCAATTTTGTGAACAAATTTACATTAGAAAAAATTCGATAAAACGTAATTAAAATTTTTAAAAATCATTAAAGTTTGTTAAAAACATTTTATCGAATTTATACGAATTATTTTCTACGTTGAAGATCTACTGTACAAAAATCTAATTTTAGTAAACTCGTGAAAGAACTTCCGAATGCTCTCTCTTTTTTTTTTTTTTTTTGGTGAAATTACTAATAATAAACGAGATTTTACTGTATAACAACAAAAATTCTAAATTTTATGAAAAGTTACAATTTGTCTCAATTTAATAATCGGTCCCATAACTGTATTAAGTTATTTTTTACGTGAGACATAACATAAAAAGCTATTAATGCTCGGAGAGAAAGCTTTAAAAGTGAAAATATTCGAATAATTTTAGACAGATATCAATAACCCGAACTTCTATTAAATTTCCCTAAAACGATCCTCCTAGTGTCCCCATTCTTAGCAAGATAACCAACTTCGTCCAAACTATATCGATCTTCTTTGTTGATGAACAGGTTAGAATAAGATGGAGGGGAAAGAACGCAGGTATTTTCCTCCTCTTACACATAACATACAGGCCGGTTCTAGTGCCCCGGGTATAACTAACTACCTGCAGATAGTTCAAGGCTAAGATAGACTGCGCTAGAAATCAACCCGTTGATCCGAGTTTCTAGTTTTATCTCATTTACTGAATTCACATTTTATGTCTTAAATAAGAAACATATAAAAGTATAGATATCTAAAATTAATTTATATGAGAATTTATTTTTTTATTTCTATCATACTCTTATTTTTGACGATGGAAATATTCTTCAAAACGAAAGAAAAAAAACAAAAACGAACAAAACTTGAATGCATTGGAAGTTTACCAAATTTTTTGGATAAAACCAGAAATTTGGACATTAACCAAATTTTTAAATAAAGGAATACATCTTTCGGTATTATATCTAGGAAGATCAACGGCCTGTGGAATTTATCAAAAAGCAGAAATAATTCTTTTTAGCATTCTCGAAGAATACCTGTTATTCTTAATTGAATATGGTTATTAATAAATTTACATAATAATTATTGTTATTGATGATTCTAACACACAAAGTTTTCTAACTTATTCTAACTTTAGAATGAAATTTAAATATTCAAAAAGAGGGGAAAAAATGTCTCAATCTAACTTTCAGAAAAAAAGAAAAAAAAAAAGATAATTTGTAAAGATATAAACATTGATTTATAACTTCACAGAAAGTCAAATGATTGATGGGACTTATTTTAGATTATTTTTAACTGCTTTAGGAAGCTTCAACGTAAACATGGTTTTTATACTAAATTTATTTATTTATTTTTATTTAAAAATAAAATAGAATAAAAATTATAAAACTATATAAAAAAAAAATGCTAAAATATATAAGTTCATTAAAGCATTCTGTCCATACGATTAAAAATTCGAATATAAAAATAATTGAGTGTGAAATCTGACTTTTTGAGAAATGTCGTTTGGACCTAAATAAAGTATTAAGAAATTTATATTAAGAATTATGCCGTTTTGATTAATTTTTTCTACTTTTATCTATGCCTGTTCTCCTGTTATATATAGCTATAAAAGTATAGTTGTAGGCCTACATTGCGCTAAGAAACATGTCAAACGATTTATATTTATTAAACTCACCTGCATAATTTTGGAAACATTTGGAGGCAGATGTTAGTTAGAAAGGTTTTACATATTGGATATCTACGCAAGAAATGATGTGATGGGAACGAGTCATTGAAGAAGGGAAGTTAACCCTTTGTTCCCGATCACCCCTGTATTGGCTAGACTGGCTTGCATCATTCTGTCTAGTCCTTTTTTTTTGGTACTTTCTAAACCCTTCCTGACCAGGATAGACGGTTGGGTAGTCGGTCTGCTTCCTTTGTTAGTCGGGCCTTATATTTATTCTGTGACTGAGATGAAAAGACAATCGAAATTCGCCGTTGGACATGTAACATAGGCCTTAGTTCTAAAAAGCTTTTTATCGTTTAGATCTATGGAAAATTAGATTATAATAGTCAAGAAGCTTAATACTTTATGTAGATTCTTATCTCGATATTGGTAATGACGCTTGGCATTCATTAATCCTTTATTGATTTTTGTTGAAAGACAGATGACTCTCATTAAGATAAAATGATAATAAAGTCACAACTAATGTAACTGTGTTGGATGCTAAATAAAAATATGGGTGCAATATATAACTGTATATATGCCTTTCTTCGTTTAAAATCGAAATAATCTTGAAAGTATTTTTTGTCTTTTCTTTTTTTGGTGTTGCAGACAGTAGGGGGAACCAAGAGGTGCAAGTAGGGAACTTGAAGGGACAAGTTACTAGATTGTCTAAGATGTCCCGGGTTATTCTCGGTCGGAGAATTCATCTAATATTGTCTAAGCTGTTAATCCTCCCTTTGTTACTTGTCACTGTTACAAGCCTACTAACATCGAATAAGTCGTTTATTCATTTAACTATAATTGGGTATACTTATATAAATGTAACTTATCTTTCTCTTACGCATAGAACAATATAGGCCGGCCATTTTTTTGTAGACCGGATGATACCATTCTTGCTTATGTGTTTGTACCGAAATTAGAGCAATTTCTGATTAGTTATGCTCTGTTTTATGATTCCTAATTGCGATTTTCTACTGTAGTTTTGCTCTAATTCGAAACAAGTATCAATAGAACAGATTTCATGATACTATTGTACTCGACTGCGGATTATGTCTGGAAGTGTCCAACTTAGAAGTTTTTATTCGGTTTAATACGATACTAAGCAAAATTTTGGAACAATGGAGTGTTGTTGTTATAAACTAACGAGAAATTTTTATTATTACAAAGCCAATTAACCTGTCTCATTATCTGCTTCGACACACAAACAAAATTTTCTAAACAGATCGATTTTTTTTCACTTATACAAATTTATATGTGTGTTGTATGGCATTTATATTAAATTGCTCTTACTTTGAAAAGTATCTATTTTTACTGCTTAACTTTCTGGAGTATTAAAAACCTAAACAGAATTTTTAATTTAATGTTTAATCAATTATGTACATATTTTATCAATACAATAAAGAAAAATGGGCACAGAAAATAAAAGATGGTTATCGAATTGTTGCAATATATATATATATATATAAAGAATTAGCAATTTGTTTTAAATTTGTTAGAACGTAAAAAAAAAACAAACGTAAAGATATAATTTTTTTCTGATATTAATGAGAAAATATAACAAATTGAACCTATATGTCGGCATATACACATAACGCTTACGGTATTATTTGGTGGCCAAGTTTCTATGCGATTAAAACGTATATAATGATGTTGACTGCATTAAAAAAAACTTCCTAAATCAAATTAATTATATTTTTTTTTTCTTTTTTTTAAATTTTCAAAGTAGGTCATCTCGGAAAAAGTCGAATTTTAAGCAATAGTTTTTAGAGAAAGAGTAGCGTAAAAATTTAATATGATTAATCTCTATAATTTTCCGTTTAAGAACTATTTCTGCTATAAATTCGGGTTAAAAAATTAAAAAAAAAAAACTGTTCTTATGCTACATAAAGTCTAAACTGCGAAAGATTTTAAAGTATTTTTAATGATAATAAATGATAAAAAAAATAAAAACTTTACTGTATATATTGATAGACTAGCGACGATATAAAACAAATACGTATGTATTGAAAGAAAAAAAAATGGCAGCCATATTTTTTAGCATTTCAGTGATATATTACTCCATACAGAATTAGTAAGAATATTTTATACAACGTTTTTAAAATATATTTCTCACGAACATAAATAATTTAAAATAGAAGCGGAGTTTCGTGACTAGACACGAATACACAATTAAATATCACATTTAATTATAATAGTATTTAAATATTTTTTAAATTAATTTTAAAACCGAGAAACACACATGATGCAAGATAAAAAACCTTTTAATTAATAATAAAAAAATTATTATTGTTATTATTATTTATAGAAAACTTCATGCTTGAAAATATAGCGATTTAATAATAACAATAATAACTTTTTTGTTTTTTTTTTTTTTTATAAAGAAGAGCATTTCAATATGTTGAATAATGCGTCAGACGTTAGCAAACGGAGAACTAAACTGCGCATCAACCCGTACTATAACCCGTTCCGTGTTTCAGAGATTTTCACATCTGCCATCCTTCACATACAGACAATATTTCCCCAACCACTATCATCCCTTAACGATATTTGGTCGAGTCTGCGTTTCCTAGGCAACTTCCTCCGCTATTTGCATACGACTGTACATCCCATTTCACATTGGCAGATTCCTATCACGTGATGAAAATCGGTAGATTTGTAATAAAAAGATTTCGAGATTTTTCTGTGACGAAGAGGTTATAGAGTTTGGTAGAAGGTTTATATATTATAAGGCAGTCGGCAGTTGTTGTGTCGTCGAAGAAAGAGGGGAGAGAGAGGAGAGACAATTGTGTTAAGAAACTTTGCACAAATCACTAGAAAGGGTGCATGGGAACCGTTATTTTATAGCTTTTCTATTCATTGACCCTTACAGACATGATTTACAACTGAGTGCTTACTTCTTGTTAGCTTCTCGCCTTCGATGTATAGAAATTTTTTTAAAGAACACTGTTAGCTATACGATTTTTGGTATCCCACTTCGTATAATTTTTTTTTTGTCCATCATTAACTTTTAAAAAACAATAGATAATTAAAAAAAAAGTACCGGACGAAAAGAATAAATTGCAAATTTCTTTTTTTAACTTTTTTTTTTTTAACAAGCTGTCATTCAGATTTTTATCGAATTCATATTTTCTGTGAACTCCGACACTTAACTCTGCCCTCGAGAGGGATAGATTTAAACAAACCTGAACTCGAACTATGTGCAAACATTACTCCCTAATCTAGAACATTTCCCCCATCAACTACGATAATCTTCAAGTGGGGTATGACATCACGGAATCGGAGATCACGTGACTAGGCGGGACACATACAATAGTCAGAAGGTCGATTGATTCCAGACGATTTCTGTCCTACGGTTTACCAAAACCCGGAAGATAAATAGAGTAAAGTATGCATATATATATATACCTGCAGTCAAAACGACGCCATGCTCGAAATGCATCAAAAAAATTTTTTCTCGGAGAAGAGTTTAAATCTCAACTACAAAAGAAAAATTTCTCATAAAATGATCTTACGGAAACTTATAAACTGATATCATGTATACTTTTTATAAGTTTAATTACTGTAATTACAATTTAAATGTAGAGCTTGTTTCGAGTCTATGTTTGTGCGGAAAAGTGAGATGAGATGTGTAAAGGAGAGAGAGAGAGAGAGGGAGGGGAAAAAAATGGAGATGTTCAGATACCATTAACGATATTTATATATCAAAAAATAGACTTTAATAGCACGAGTAGCGCATTTCATAAATAGTTGGAGTAGCTAAATTCCAAGGAAGTTCTTACAAAAGTTGGAACAATTGTCAATTTCCAGCTGCTCTTGCTCTCTCTGATCATTGTAAAAAATTTTCCCGTCAATAGAGATAACGTTATTTTCACTTTCAAATATGACAGTCGTAAAGGGTATCGGGCGAAAGCGGACGATGTAGAGAATCAGACCGACAAACGAAAGACAGATAAAGTTATGCAAGCTACAGTTTTAAGGAGTTGGTATCTGAAAAGATAGTGCCAGAGGTCTCTCTGTTATCAGCCAGCTATAAAATATCTAAGGAAGACAGGAGATTGCTTGTGTCTGTTGTTTGGCCCTCAAGCTCTGGTACGGAGATTACATTGTCGATGTCTGACTACCACCTGAGTGCTTTCCCCTGCAAAAGGCCTCTGTCGGTTTGGAAGGACGGGAAATGCTTTACCCCGTTCTTCTCATGTCTGACCGAAAGCGTATGATGAAGCTTGAATACAGATTAGATTGATATTAAAAACTTTAGTTCGGTTCTTGGATCGTCTTGCTAAGTAATGAGAGCACTTGCAACACGCGGTACGACTCCGATCGACGACTAGCCAGGGGCGCCTGGTGTGATTCAATGACGTCATCTGGACTCCAACGAACGAGGTAGCATTCCCACGCCGTTCCAAGTGCAACACCTGTCTTTTGGTATCTCTGGGGTTAACGGCGAAACATTTATCTTAGAGGCCAGCTTGAGAATAAAAAAAACCTTATTAACATTCAACCAATCCCTACT
>WUQG02415438.1:0-15774 GCA_011317285.2 Androctonus mauritanicus | reverse complement strand
TTTGATTTCGGATATTACTTTATTATTTGTTAGAGACAAAAATATATATTTGTATTGTCCATTCTGTAGTTTATTAACTTTTTCCTTCTTCAGACAGTTGAAAGATGGTGTTCCGCTATTTTTCTATTGGTACCAAAAGTGTTCCGCCGCTACAAAAAGATTGGGAACCACTGGTCTGAAGAAGGAAACCATCACATACCTCTTGCTCAATAGACAAGATAGCGATTGGTTAGCCTTAAAGTATTCACAGAATAAGTAATGAAAAATTCCGTGCTCATTTCAATCAGTTCGAATCTTAGGTGCGAAAAAATATGAAATGAAATGATTCAAAATTTTACAAGATATTATTTATTGTGAAATTTTGCCGCCCCCACTACGCTACGCCACTGTCTAGGCCGCCACCCAGTGGTCACCGTTTACCACGTAATTCTAAGGAATTTAAATTAAAGTAGCAGCCCAAAATTCCCCGCTACGATTTTGACCCGGAGCGGCCTATATTAGGGGATCAGACCGAGAAGTGGGACCGGGCGACGGGTAAACCCGGCATTTTATCTATCTATAGATATTTTAAATAACGTTAACAGCCGGGAACTGGAATATAGAGTGGAAGGCCATGGGCGGTCGGTGGCCAAAGCCGGCTAGCTGATTCGGCCGAAACCAGTTGGCTGGCAGCTACCTTGTAAGAAGCGCGTCCGCCGAGTCCATTGGCTATTAATAGCGCGATTACGTCCTTTTGTCCGTTACCGTCTTTGTCGAAAAAAATTTTCAATTTTATTCACTCCATTTGTGTCTGTAATTTTTCCCTTACATCTTTTAAGCGCAAAACACATATAATAATGATTTTTTGACAATTCACCTTCCGTGGTCTTTAAATCTATTTTTTCCCCTTCCTCCAAACATCGTACCACCAAAATGGGTAAATTTCCGCTTCTTATATTGCCTCCAGACTGGTCCTTGTCAAAAATGCCTTAGGCCTTGGTCGAAATTTCGATTATTTATATATCTAACCGAAAGGCATTTGTGTTTTCTCTCTATTTTTGATGGATCCGTGGTTTTTGGTAACAAACTGTTCTTCAATGGTCGATTTGTATCGGAGTAATCTCCGAAAGTAGAAGCTACCAAACTCGGTAAGAATCTTTCCTCTTAACCGACTTAAATAGGCCAACTTTTCGACGATTTTTTAGGCAAAATTATGAATATTATAAAAATCTACAAAATTTAACAGTTTAGATAGTGGCCGCTGCACCCGGAAAGTTTTTCCTCCGATGACGCGTAACACCATCCGTCGAATAAGCTATTAAGCCGGGTAGATGGCCGATGTAGGTATTTTTTGTTCTAAAAATCAACCGATAGCTGACTTATTTAACTCGGAGTATGGGAATTAAGCCAGCCGAGTTTGGCGGTAGTAGCTTCTACCAGATAGCGCCAGGCGCAAATTTTTCTCTATCTATCCACTCTGGTCATTGGCCGGTGGATTAATAACCGCTACACGGTTAACTATACCGAGATTTTACCGATAGATAACAGCCAATGTCTACATTAAAGAAATGGTGCCGATCTTTACGTAACCGATGCCACTATTTGTCCAGACCCTGGGCTGTAGCCACTGGAAAAATTACACTATTGGAAGTAATCTGGCCATTTATACCTTAATCAATCCGGAAGAACAAATATTTTGTGCCACTGATAATTCCATTAGTCCCACCGTAATGTAACATTTCCGGTTTTGAAATAACCACGCACCGAATAATTAAAAAATATGCGGTTGGCCAACGCCATCGATTTTCCCCGGGTATAATGATATTTCGATATTATATCATTTTCGATACGGCGGCCTTCTCCGTCCGATTATCTCCGAGTAAATCGAAGAGCGGAAAGGCCGAGTAGACTTATCTTCTGGAAATTAATATTTTAAAGAGATGCGGTGGAAACCAAATTTTCAAAACCGTACACGTTCTTAACCGCCTAATATATTAATACGGGTTAACTTATCGACCTTTATAGATAAACTTAAGTCTCCCAGCCGAAAGGTCGGGTTTAGCCACTCCCATTCGATAAAAAGGCGCCGCCCTTTCGAATTTGCTTAGAGAAAAATATTATTTTAATAAAAGATTGGCCGGAGAAATAATTAACTAAAAAATATCTAATAATAAAATCAGTCACCGGCACAAATTATAATCCTTTAAGTTACAGTAGTATTCTTTGGCCCAGCGCTAACGCTGTCGGCTCTAGTAACTCCCGAAAAATTTTTTGGGGGGCCCGGTCGTATCCGTCCTTCGCCATCTGGCCCCCTCCACCGGTGTGTGTGTGTGTAACCCACGGTGGGAACCTGCCCCGCCCCTTAGTCGTCTCCCCCATGGGAAAGGAGCGTAAAATAGGCAGAAAAGACAGTAGTATTCTCGGTGATAGATAGTCGGATGAAAAATCAACTGAGGGATTTGAATTTCCAATACCTCTGGATTTTGGTCAACCGATACAGATTTGTATAGGTATCCGGTTCTCCACGGCGTAATTCGGATGTGGGTAGGTAGGTCCCCGATAGAAATTAAGGCCGCATAAAATTGTGGACGGCGAGTTTATGGCCGTAATTATTAAATTTTTATTTTGGAATTATCCGGCCGACTGGTAAACTAATGGCTGGGATAAATTTCGGGTTTGGCATTTGGGAATGACCAGTGGATAGTGGATCCGGGTCTGGGAGCGCCGTCGGCCGAATATGGCGCTGGACTCCGGAACGGCCAGACCGCATCTAGAAAATCCGTTAATGGCCGTAAAAGGCGAAAATGTCTTTAATAATGTTAATTTTATTTCTCGATAAGTTTGGGTTAATTTATAATCTACAATTATTATTAATATCAGCTTTTACTAACTTATATTTTATTAGCCGAATAAATAAATTCTGGCGACATATTAAAAAACTGCCGACTGGATTTACACGGAAGTAGAAGGTGGCGATAAATTGATAATTTGTTGGAATTATAACATTTAACCGAATTGGTCCGAGATATTTGGTTCTGCAAAAAATAATTTTAATTCTAATAATACCCAAGCTGTTTAATCGGCGACCAATAAAGGAGTAATAAAAATTTTGGCGGATGATAAATCGGTGGCCGCGGCCATTATTCAAATTTTTAAGCGAAATTAATAACGGTGGCTGTGAGAAACACAAAATAATTTTTGCTACCAATACATAATGGGTCGGCCTAATAAAGCGCTTAAAATATTCCGGGTCCTTTATTTTTCGGTGACTCGATAGAATTTGTTATCCGGCCATTATTTAAAAAATCAAACCGAATTTTCAGACTGGCGGTATATTTTTAAATTATTTGGTTTTTATATGCCGGATTGTAACCTTTTCCTGTCCCAAAGTTTATAGTCGCTGTATAAGAATTTAATAATAATTACTGTATTTATAGCCTCGATTCCGCCTCCGACCTTCCAAATTATTTGCCAGCATTTTAATTCGATTTTTTCTGGCCGAATCTACACCGTTGAGACCCAACGGTCGGCCATTTTGAAGTCTCCGGAAGGCCGAGTCTTAACTAGTATCGTTTCCTTCCGAGTTTCGGCAACCCCTGGCCACTGGTCGACCTGATTTGGAAGCCTTAAAAAGTATTTCCGATTCGCGCCACTAAACCCAGCTTCGATATTTTCGAATATAAAATAGCCCAAAGAAAAAGCCGCGCTGTAAAGAAACATGGCCGCTGCCATATTTCTTTAGACCGCTTATGGTTGCCAGTATCGTTCGAATTTATTGTTTTAAAATGTATTTTGGATTATCTTAATGAGGTAAATATCAGATTATCGAATTTATAAGATACGTATTATTTCGAGCCAAAAAACGAATTAATAAGCTTATTTTAGAAACGATTTTCCTCGTCGTAATTTCTCCATGGCTGGCCAAAGCCACGTCATTTCGAAAATTGTCAATCAAATTATATAATATTGCCGTTTATAAACGTTAATCGAATTATTATTATTATTAAATAGAGATATGGCCGATTCAAATATTTTCCGTAACATTTTATAAAATATCTGCATTATTTTTTGGAAGAATTCCAGAAACATCGAAACAATAGCTTCGAATGTTGGAAATCCAAGTTGATAGATCGACATCCAATACCCGCGCTCCACCAACCACCTTCAACTAACTGCCCGCTATGGGTTGAATTCGATCCGAGCCAAAACTCTCCAACGCCTATGTTGGCCAACTAACCGACATCCAACGGTCAGAATTAGTCATCGGGCTCGAGATTTACCAGGAAATTTCATTCCCCAATCTGGAGAATTTCTTATTATTATTTCGGGATTCTCCATTCCCGAGAATTAAAAAGATTCTGCTAATTCGTATCCTAAAAATTTCGTAACCATACATTAATTATTTTGGCCCGCCATCTCTTCGAGTCAATAAACTAAACGAATAAGTCATTTATCCGCCTCACTTCTGCTAGCTTTATATTTCAAAAAAAAAGAAAACATTATCCGAAACTAATGGCAAAATAATACATAGATCAATAAATTGTACAAAATCATTCGTTTTATCGGTGTTTTAAAGATTTCTATTATGGTAGACCCGGTATGTTAAGGCCGTAGACGGTTTGACGATGACCTTTACATAATAACGCCAAAACAAATATCTGGTTTTTATCCTATTCTGCAGTTGGCCAGAGTAACAATTACCTCCCATCACATCTATGTAGTAGTGTCATCGGAGTAGTGATATAATGTAGTGTGATCCGATATAGTGGATATAAGTGAATAGCTAGCCTTCAATCATTCTGTAAAATTCCATCTTTACTCCACGATCAGTCACTATACAGCTCTCTTACAAAATTACGTAACCAAAATAGGAGGGTCCTAAACTTTTCCTAAGAGAGATGTATCTGTCGGTCTAGATCGGGGTCGGCCAACTGCGGATTTTTCGGTACGTATTGTATATGCGGCTCCGAAGTAAAATTGAAAATGAAAATAAAACTATCATCATAAAAAGTTTTAATGATGATTTCATTTGTTTCATAGGTCTGGCAAAACTTGGTGGCGTTAAGATGGACCGAGCCTGAGCTCGGGGAAGGGAAAGCCAGCGTGGCTTAATTTTCTACGATTTCTTTTCTTCATCTAATAAAGATATAATTAATATTATAACTTGTTATAATATTACTTTAAATTTTCCTTATTTGTAAAAATATATTTATGGGGCTCTGGAATCATTTTTAAATGGTGGTGAAGGACGGGTTCGGCTCTTCCGTCTGAAAAGTTGGCCGACCGCTGGGCTAGATAGCCAAAAATAGTGACAGGTAAAAAATAAGCGGCGGTATAGCTAAAAAGTCTACGTAAGTTTGGGCGCCAGAATTCCATTTCTGCAGTTTTTGTATGGAAAGGCCAGACCCGTTAAGCGGATAAACGAATAAAGTGTCCCTATGTATGGAAAAGCTATTTTAATAAAACTGTCAGTAATTTTAAAACAGATATTTTGATTATTTTTCGATATTATCGAAAAGTGATGTATTTTTTCAATATAATATTAAATAAAAAACAAATAACTTATAAAGAAACCCGATATTATTTGTTTTCGTTTCGCATTCTGCTTCATTTTGTTTTTATCCTTATCCTTAAACAGTTTAACTCGCTAACTAAAAATTTTTTAGAATCTCGAGAATTTCCGAAAGCGGATCTGGAATCTGGAGAAAGCAAAAAGTTGGGGAAAACACAATCACTAGTCGGAAAGTTAAGGTAGGTAGGTATGCGGTTTTATGGCGCAAGGGCCTCACAGACCAAGCTGCGCCAAAACTTTGTGTCGGAAAGTTAAGACTATCGATTTCGTCAACCTCGAGTTGCTGGTTATGGAAACTGTCGTTAACGGAAAGTTTTGATCCTGGCCCATTCGAAACTAATGATAGTAGTTAAGACTAGACTCCCAGTAGGTTAAATAAGAATGGTGGATCTTCCATCCACGTCTCCTCTTTAGAGTGAGAATGGGAATGGCTTTCCCATATTTATTTATGAAATGTAACATTCCATGTTTTATCCACTGTCCCGTCGAATATAAATGTCGCCGACAGATAAGTTTTAATCTAGAAGTAAAGATTACCAGCTATGGATGTTACGGACGGGCCGTAACACCCAATTTTGTTATAAACCGAGACTCCGGATAGGTGGAGAGGTATGTTCGGTGGCGTATTTGTGGTCACATTTTTAATTGCCAAATCATTTTCATAAAGGCAAAAATTTTTACCATACGAAGAAATAAAAGTAGAACATTTTATCTAGGGCCATAAATCGGTTAACTGCGTTTTTCGATTAGACCGGAAATTCTATTTTAATTAAAATGATTTCCTAGCCATTAATTAATCGGTAAAATGATCAAAAAATAAATTTGAGGTATTTTAATTAAATTTAAATAGGAAGCGGTCGTCTATAACTGGCTAGATTCGATATAAATATAGGACAATCGCCTGATAAAATAAAATCGAAATAAATAGATTAAGTTTTAAAAATAGAAGAAATAAAAAAGACCGAATTCCACTTCAGTAAGAGGCATTCTTCTTCCAAATTACGGTCGAATCTCGGCAGTGACCCTCCCAAAATTTGCACGCGGTGACCAAGTTGTCAGGTAACAACCATTCGGTGGCCAGCACGTGACATGGAAGCGATGATGACAACTCGTCTACGTCAGCGATGTTACTTGACCTTTCTATCTCGTTCTTTATCAGAAAAGGACAAATTCCCCTCCAAAGAAACCGGAATCGGAATCTCAATAAATACCGGCGAGGCTAACAAACTCCCTCACAGACGATCTTATTATCGATTGGAGATGATTTATCAATTTTTGGCTTTGCTCTTTTTCTGGCAAGTGATGGTCAGCCGCGGCTTCCCTTCGTTGGAGACAGAGCGGGTACGAGAACTGAATCAACTGAAGAAAAAAATTCTGTCGGAGCTGGGATTCAATCGTTTGCCCGATATGAGTCGCGTCAACATCACTTGGCAACAAATGGAAACAATGAAACGAGCTTACCAAAGAAGTGTTAAAGAGAACGAAGACGACGAGAGAAAGAGAAAATTGGACCAATGGCAACAACGCTTCTATAGCTTCAAAGATAACGGTAAGTTTTTATAATCGGTCTTGGACGGAACCGAGTGAGAATTTTATTAAAGTAAACACGGGAATATAAACAATATGTTACCCGAAATAGACGGAAAGATTTCTTTCGTAATTCCAACCCTGGCAGAGTTATACTTTGGAATCCGATAATGTTGCGTCAGAGGTGATTCCAAGGGCGCTTTTTAGTCCAGATTTCAAACTACAAGGACGAGATAATTTCTCGTAGTTATCCTCCGACGCGAAAGGCCAATTATTTTAGTTTTTAGGAAAATTAACCGATTTTCGAAATTATCCGAAACTTGGTGGCAACAGTTATCGCGTCTTAAGCCTATCGTTTCAGTAATAAAACGGGTCATCTGTAACAAACGAGACCAATCGGTGTCGATGGATTAAAGGTTAAAGAGTAATGGCCAAAGAAAAAATAATCTGGTCGCTAGACCTAGATAAAGAAAAATGTGGAGTTAAATGCGGGCTAATTTACACCTTATAAAATTTTCTTCTAATTTATTTATTTTTATTCCAGCTTCGAAAAACCACATTCCCAACAAGTATCATCTCTTCTTCCCTATAAATATTAGGGATAGCCAAGACGTAATTAAAAATGCCTATCCGCATTCGGCCAAATTATACCTACATAAAAGTAAAGTGCCCTGGTATCAGCTGTCCAACACGGCCACAGTCAAAATATATCAGGTGATGGAGCCGTATAATAAATACTCGGCAGAAACAGTCTTGTTAGAAATTCGAAACGTAGTATTCGACGTAGACGGTTGGGAGGTATTCGACGTCACCGAGAGTGTTTCCATGTGGTTAGAGAAACCTTCGAGAAACTTTGGTCTGGAACTAGAATGCGAAGACTGCCAGAATCATAATAAGAAACTGACCACGGCCGATACTATGGACGGTGACGATAACGACCGCCGTCCTTATTTAGATATGTGGATCACGGAGTCACCGTCTCGATCTAAGCGATCCAAAGCCTTAGAAAATAAATTCCAGTCGTCCGTCTTGGATTGCACCGAAGGGCAAAACAGCGATTTGTGTTGCAAACATTCCATGTGGGTTTCCTTCGCCGATATCGGCTGGGAATGGATCGTGCAACCTTCGGGATTCGAAGCTTATTACTGCAAAGGAAAATGCCCTCACGACTACAATAACTACGCCAGTACTCACGCATTAATACAGAGCATATTTAATTATCATCGAAGTCAGGATATACCACCTCCCTGCTGCGTACCCAAAAGACTAAAACCGCTGAATTTACTACATTTCAACGATAAAGATCCTCCGGAACTCATCATTACCAAACAAATGGGCATGATCGTTCAAGAATGCGCCTGTTCCTAAGCGCCAGACAAATCATTGCCAGCTGTGATAATAAACTGAATCAAAGGCTCTATTAACCACGCCTCCTATTCCAGCCAACTTGTACATACTTCTCCTTTAAAATACAACCAATATATTTATATATTTTTTTAAGTATTCGTCCCTTTAGTTTGGAACCGGTAGCGATATCCAAGTAATTGCATTTAAAAATCGCTATTGTACAATACGATATTTTTTTAATAAAAATATTTATAAAACATGCCTAGAATAATTGAGACAAAACACTTATGTCGAGACGGCAGGGACCAATCCCGGGGGAGAAAGATAGCTTAAATAGGCGGATTTATTTATAATTAAATTAGGAGCGGAGCACGAATCGAAAATGAATTACAAATCCGGGTGGAAAGATCTTTGGGCCGGTTAATGAAAAGCCAAGCTTTTGTCTTAACAGCGGAAAGAAGATCAAGAAATGTAGCTAACTATTTTGTAATGGATTGATAGAAATAAAGAAAAATTTTGCCAAACTGACCACCATTAGGCTAAATAGAAAGCGATGGATGGGCAAATCGCACATTTTCGGCTCTATATGAAATGGCTAAATACCGATCATCTGGATTCATCAACTATTAGCTAACAGTTGTTCCCTTATATTAGTAAACCAGTGATGTTACGCCAAGCGGATCCATGCCATATCTCTATTTTATAACATCAAGTAAATATACGATAAAAATATATACCAATATTTTATCATCACGTTCAAATTTTCAATTCTATACACTAGGTTATGTATTTAAACCATAATTAATTTCTGATAGCCATTTTGGTTAAATACGAACTCGGCCATTTCTGGCATTAATAATTACCTTTCATTTTTACTTAATGGCGGATATTAATTTTAATTAACATCGACTACTTCCTTAAAATTAGTCCTTAACGTGGCATTAGAAAACCAACCAAATAATTATAATATAAATATAGATAATATTAATATACGCGGCTCCCGGATAAGTCCTCATCTATTCCTTTAACTTTCCATTGAAATGTTCTAGCGCTTTGGAAACAGCGTTTACATTGAGCGGCTCCTCCATTTACTTATAGAAAAATGGCCACGCTCTATCGGTGGAGAATGGTTACCGTGTCTCTAGCGGCCGAATGAAGAACTTACGAGTCTTAGCTCGGAAAGTAAGACAGGCAGGAGAAAATTTTCCTTTACAAATGGGTAGAGCGTTCTTTAGTTACTACGGTTGGTTGGTTGATTGAGTTTAGTGGCGCAAGGGCCTCCTGGGCCAAACTGCGCCAGACACCAGGTAAAAGGTAAAAACTATGTTATAAAATAGACAATACATGAAAGAAAAGAAAGATCAACAAGGTATAGAAATGGTGTAAACGGCCAATGGTAACAATTAAAAGTTAACAGACAAAACGATATAGGTATAAAATGGTTTACCGTAATGTCTCCGTGCTATTCGAAACCAAAGTGAAAGGTTAAGACACCTGAGACGGTATAAAAACGCGCGTGAGAATGTGGAGTGCGCGGTCGGTAAAAGATAGGCGTGCTAATAGGAATAAGCGGTTTCGCTGTGCCTCTCGAAGGAGGAATTAGAGCCGTCGTCATCTATAATGACTCATTGCCGTTGTTGTCTAAAAGGATTCATCGCCGTTATTATTTATCAGGACTCCTCGCCGTTGTTATTTACAAGGAATCATCGCCGTCGTCTTCTACAAGGAGTTGTCATCGCTATATACATATATTTACAACGACTTATTGTCTTCAGCTGTGAATGTCGCTGTCTGTATTCGTCCATATACGAAAGGTATTTCCTCTTTCAAATTGTCGGGATATGTTTGTAAAGCTCGTTCTCTCTCTATGTTAATAAAATGAAAGCTTAGATCTTACTTGTAGTCTCTGTATCTTTGGAGCTGTCGCCTCACTACCTGTCCTTACCCGCGACGCGCCGTATAACCGTTTGGGTGAATAGCAAGGCCATAAGCCTGTACCATTCACCCATCGGTCTCGGCGACTTCACAGTAGTCTTAAAAGCAACTGAATATAAAAAAAATAATAAAAATTAATGATTTAAATAGAATAATCTATTGTTTTATACTACAAATGGACTCCCGTTTTTACGAAATATTTAGTTTGTTCAAAAAGGTTCTAATGTTAATAAAGCCATTCCCATTTACAAACTTCGATTTTACGAACTCGTAAAATCGAAGTTTCTAAATGGGAATGGGACTCTTGATTTTACGAACTCGTACGGATCCCCAAAAAGTTCGATTTTACGAACTTTTTAGGGGGATCTGTACGAGTTCGTAAAATCGAGAGAGTCCACTATACAATATGACAAAAATTATATTTATTTAAAAAAAGTAAAACTATATATACTTAGTAAGTTTATCATTAATAACCGAGATATCAATATTAATAAAAACTTATAATACAGGTATCCCTCCCAGGTTCTGAAAAAAATCGTGTTGTCTGAAACTTTTGTGTTGTACGAGACCTGCAGCAAATACAAATAGCAGATTACGTTCCAAAACCAATTAAAATCAAATAACTTTCTTTAATTTCACATAAGCAAAATTGCAGAATTTTTATTGATAATATTAATATCACGAAACATAAAGAAAGAAAAAATATCTAACTTATAAGACTAAAAAAGGAATATACGTAAAACTAAAGGGAAAAAAATTATACAGCCTATATAACATTCATTTAATAATTACATCTTCCTTACAAAACCATCGTTCCTTAACATATACCCAAAAACGTTTATGAATAAAAAAGTTTTTTTTCTTTTTCACATTCCTCTATTGAAGAGTAAAAATTTATTTATTTATTTTTTATTCAACTGAATGTTTGGAACAGGAAATACTCAATAGTCGCCAATTAACTTAATTCCAAAATTAATTCTATTAACTCAATTTTAAATCGAAATCGAAAATAGACGGCGTCTCATCCCTTTCATTGCCATCAAGCGAAATTTGCATTTATGACTAATTTTAATAAAGTATTTCCCAATGATTTCATTTTTTTAATGTCTTGAGTGCCCATAATACGGATTTACAAAAATTAATGAAAATGCTTTGTATTGCAGGAGAGTAAATGTAATTTTCTAAATGCGTTAAATAAAAAAAACGTGTTGTAAAAATGCCGTGTTATATGAGGGTTTCCGCAATTTTGAAATCATGTTAGAGCGAAACCGTGTTGTAGGAAGTGGTTTTGTAGGAGGGATACATGCATTTACTAAAGGTTAGACATAAAATAAATTTTATATGCAATGAATATAGCATCATACGATAAATAAAATTGATTAATATGACAATAATGTTAATTCTACAAATGAATGAAATTTCAACTCACTCCAATAGTTTTTTCCAATGAATTGTCTTCAGCCGTTAACTTGTGTAAAATTCTCGCCGAGACTCGTTTTTCACGTTTAAAGATTTCTCCATTTGATTGAGTTAAAGCTTTAAAAAATTAAAGAAAGAAAAATGAAAAACTCTAATCGTAGGCTTACTGAAATTTCAAATGATAAAGATACAAAATCAAAGAAAATAGTGAATAAGAATTTATTTAAAATATTTGTAATTTTTAAGAATAATTTAGTTTTTTAAAAAGAAATTTTCTATGCATTGTACAAAAATAATTAGAGAGAATATTTACATTTTTCAGGAAACAAACTCATTGGAGGAATGTTGGGTCTGTACAGAAACTCTTCCTTATTTATCAGTTCTTTTAGTGTCGTGTAATCATTTATGACAATAATATAACGGCTTCCTAAACGAAATCTATGAAATGAAGTTAGTGGTATAATTTTTGAATATGTAGTATATGTTTGATTAATGTTAATCTTCCGATGAACTTCCATGAATCCATTCACCGAAGTTCATCGTAAACAATATCATGATATAATGAAAAACATCGAGTGAAAACGTGGCGTAAAAGTTTTTCGTTCAAAATTATTAAGAAACAAAATATCTGGATTAAAAATGTTATTTTAAATTAATTTTTTTATACGGCATATTTTAATCATAATTTAACCCAAAATAAATTTTTAATTAATAAACAAACATGCAAAAATCTTGTTATAAATAATAAATCAAATAAGATTTTTATTTAGTTTACAATTTAGAAACTTTAAACTGTAAAAAATAAATTGATAAAAAAAAAGTTATTTTTAACAATTATATAAAACCATAATCTTTTAGATAATCTATTTGAAAGATTATGTTTATTATATAATCTTATATTTTTATTTAAATGTTAATATTATACTTATTTAAAATATATATAAGTTATATATATATATAAAATAATCTAGATTTTTCAAAAAAGATTAAAATAAAAATCTATTTGAAAAATCTATTGGTAGGCTACAATTTAATTTGAAAATAGTAACTACTAAAGTAGTTACTTCAGTATCTCTATCTTACTGTTAGTTACTTCAGTATTTATCTTAAGTATCTAGATACTGAAGATAAATATACTGAAGATAAATGAAGTATCTTAGATAGATACTTAAGTTTATCTTCAGTATCTTAGATAGATACTGAAGATAAACTTCAGTATCTATCTAAGATAGATACTGAAGTTTTAAAGTAACTGAAATTGTAAATAGAATGCAATGAAAGTAAAATGTGCTACTGATTAATCACTAGTTTTGATAAAAAAAAAAAAAAAAAAAAAAAAAAATAGAAATTGATAGCTGCGGCTATCCACTGGATAATTTCTCATTTTCAAAAATCCTGTAGATAACCAATACATTATCATGATGTAAATAAGCATTTTGACAATTTATACAGAAACCTAAGCTAGAACACTTTCTGAGTTTCAAAGTTAGACATATAATTCATACAAAACATTAAACATGCAAATGAATTATTCTGGTTTTCAAACCAAACTTACAAATGACGTCCTTATTATTTTGTTCAAATTCCATAATTTCTCTAATTTTCTTACTTGCTACAAATACATGTGTACAGAAATTTATTCAATCAGGACAGTTCTTATATCCACTATTGGCTTTATAAAAATAATGAATAGTGGTATTGGTCAACTACTGGTGACTGGTAAAGTACTATTATCCAGGAAGAAAGAAGATTATTATAACTTTCCAGTAATAATAAAATTAGATTATGAAAATTAATAGTAATTGTGAAATTCATTTAATAATAATTAATTTTCATATCAGATCTCACAGTTAGAGATGTATGTATATATAGGTCATATCTCCTGTTGAAAGTGAACTATTTATAAAAATAAGGAAGTTATAAACGATTAAAGCTCGTGATCTCAAAATATAAACAACATGGCTTGGCCCACTAGGATAAGAAGGGCTTGGTTACCAGACATTGAAGTACAAGTACTGGCTTTTTATCCTTTACATGTTTTCAAATGTGAATTTGAAACGAGCATAGCGAAAGAGACATTTAAGTTTAACGAATATACTGCCATTTAAGTTTACAAAAAATTACGCAAAGTGTTTAGGATTTTCAAATTATCATATTTATTAGAAAACAATATCCTTCTCATATTGCAAATTATAAAACAATAATTTCAGTTATATTTTATATATAGTATGCATTATATATCAGTGGTGTTCAACCGTTTTACTATGCGAGCTACTTTTCTACAGTATATTAAGTTATTCGGCTATCTATTTTTTTATATAGATCATTTTCGAGTTATGTCGTTGTTGTAGCAAATGAGCGATATATATATATATTTTGCATATTTTCGCCCCTTTCCAATCAGAGAGATCACTAAGGGGCGAGGTCAGAACCAACTATGAGCTGCATCTACATCTGTGGAGGGGGCCGGATGGTGAAGGACGGGAATGGTCTGGCCGAGCAGGACGTGCACCTCGAAACATCTTTTCAGGAATTATCAGACCAAGACGTGAACCTAGGCTCTTCTGCATGGCACTCAGATAACGTTATCACTCGCCATCCGGCGCCTGTTAGTTAATATTGGAAACTTTTCATGTGTATATTTCCAAATGATAAGGAAATTATTGATTTGATAATTTTAACGAAAAATAAATGAACAATAGCAATACACTTCAACAGAATTAAAAAATAATAAAAAATAATGATAAATAAATCAAGTTTTCAGTTTTAATTAACTTTGTAAGGAGGAATAAACAAGAAATCGACCTCAAATCGCTTCGCTATCTACTGGGTTGAATACGCTGGTATATATATATTGTTATTATACATGAGAATTAATGCTATATTTAATTTATGAATATGTCTATACATCTGACAAACTATTTTCAAATAAAAATAATAATTTGGAGATTCTAAATATTTTACTTAAATAGAAGGTTCATAGTTGAGAAAGTCTTAAAGTTTAAAGCGAAAATGTTGCTATTCTAATAATATAGTTTTGTATATAATCCGGTTTCAGAGTTGTTTGATTTTTGTAAAATAATTTCGATTTTTTGTTATATTTGTTTCTTAAATGTTGTGAATGATTTATCAATAAGTTTGTATTTTTGTTTTAAAAAATGTGATTAGAGTGAAGTCTATTTTATTAAATATTCTATTAAATTAGCCAATATATATCGACACTTAAAGGAAATTTAATATATCTTTATAATTACCCAAATAAATTTCCATATTTATATCGAAGTTTTGCTAGCAATTCTTCAGGATGCTTGGCCAATATAAAAGGTAAATATCCAATTAACGGAATATTGTAAGGACCTGGAAGATAGTAAATCCATTCTTTGACTCTAGTGTACAGATAAACTGTCGAAATTAATAAAATACATAAAATTAGAACGTCATAAATGAAATCAACTCCTGTCATTCTTCACGTATCAGAATTGAAATAACCTGTCTAGAATGCGAGTATGTGTATATACAATATATATATATATGTTGCGATATGTTGAATGCATATCATTGGCTAAAAAGGATATGTGTGTCATGAGTTTGCGAAAGCTATTGCTCTGATTTAATAACACAGAATGGATATTTATTTAATAATAATTCAAAAAATTTAAATTTAATATGAAGATTAGATTAAATGTTAATTTTTATTATATCTGATTTTAGTTTGACTTATAAAAAATTGTCTCTCTTAAAATAAAAGATAAACAGGAAATTACAAAACTTATTCGAAAAGTAGCTTATCTTAAACAGTCAAGGATATAATAGGAATATAAGATGAGTAAAGAAATTTTATTAGGAATTTTTTTTTTAGACTTTCGATATTAAATAATGAAAATACAACCAGTTCTTTAGAATTCAAATTTATAAATCATATGTATACTTTTCCACATTCTTCATATAGCCAGTTTTTCTTTGCATGTATTTGATATGTACATTATGAGCCTTCT